>JAKGSA010000411.1:224295-330615 GCA_033558755.1 Philaethria dido | reverse complement strand
GTTTTAGTGGGACCAAAGAAAAAGAAAGGGAAAGGAAAGAGGAAGGGTGCGGAGAGGGCTTCTACGGCCCCTCCGGAACCCCGTACACTACCACCAGCCCCGGTTGACACGTCTGAGGGCTGGAATGTAGTTGCTCGCCGGGGGGCGAAGAAACAGAAGGCGGCTCCTAAGCAAGAGGCTGCCAAGCCTAAAAAGAAGGAGCCGAAACTTCGGTCGCCGCGTTCGGCAGTGATTAACATCAAACTGCAGCCGGCGGCCGAAGCTAAAAAGATGACGTACAGCGACGTCCTCACCCAGGTCAAAAATGGGATCAAGCTGGCGGACCTGGGAATAGAGGACGTACGCTTCCGAGTCGCGAGAACTGGTGCCAGGATGCTGGAGTTGCCTGGCGCCAACAGCGTGGAGAAAGCCGACGCCTTAGCCGAGCGTATTCGTGGTGTCCTCAACGCCAACGACGTCCAGGTGACGAGGCCCACGAAGTGCGCAGAGCTCAGGCTAAGCGGCCTTGACGACTCGGTCACGCAGGAGGAGGTGGCGCTGGCTGTGAGTCGGGTCGGTGGTTGTCCCGTAGTGGACGTTAAAGTCGGGGAGATCCGACGGGACCACGCCGGTCTTGGAGCCGCGTGGGTCCGGTGTCCAGTCGTAGCGGCTAAGAAGCTCGGCGGGGCGAGGCTTCTTGTGGGCTTTGTCTCGGCGCGAGTGCAGCTGCTGCAGACGCGCGCACAGCGCTGCTTCCGCTGCCACGAAGTTGGCCACGTGGCGGCGATGTGCACCAGCGGGGTATTTTTTCTTAAAAATACCTAATCTTTGACTTCCTCTGTATTACAGAGATGGTGAAGCACTTTAAAAGTGGATCTTGCCTGCAATACCTGGAGCAACAGTAGCTCTGCGTTATGAAGCCATAACCTGGAAATTAAATGGCAAAATACTAGTCTTAAGAAAGATCATATACGATATTATGCTTCAAAAATAACAGCTAACTTAATAATTGATCATTTGCTCAGAAAAATATATTATGTTGTACGACGTCCGGAATGTCATAACAGATTCGCCACGGCATATATAGGGGAGAGGCAGCGCACTGTGGATGTGTGTGGTTGAGTCTGCGGACTCGAACCGTATTTGAATATGAAATATAATAATAGTAGCATAGCATGCGAGCGGTCGGGTCTGCGGACCCGTATTACCCGTATGTATTTGAAGTAGATATATGGAAAATAATATGTAGGGGTTCGCTACATATAATGAGTTGAAGTGCGAGGTGAACCGCGATAGTAATTGTTGGTTGCTTGGATTAAACTGTGTCGGAAGGTTGTCTTGTATTGCGTTAGCGATGCTCTTGTATAGCAGAGAACTTCCGTATAACGTTGTGACATAAGATTGTCGGGGTTCGGTAAGCTCTATAGGCTACTGATAACCGGAAGTGACGACGATGGGTTGGATATGGCAAAAGTCACTGTGTGGAGAATATTGACATGTTAGGCACGGCACTTATAAAAATGTACAGGTATATTTGAGCTGACAAGACTCAGTGCATTTGAAATAAATATAATAAATGACATATGATGGAGGAGTATATTGGCACGATCTCATACGAATGAGAAATTCGATATGGAAAATAACATGTGTTGAAGCGATACATGTGTACAGAGTGGTGGAAGTGAGCTATGATAATTGAATATGAAGAAGGACAGTAATATATGAGGGTCCGCTACATATAATGAGTTAGGGTTGGTATGACCGTTATAATAATGAAGAAATTAAAAGGGAGACAAATAACATGTACACATGGGGACGTTGGTTGTATCGTGTCTGCTGTCTTGCGTTGCGTAAGCGATATACTTGTATGGCGGAGGATATTGTTATAACGTGCGACACACGCGATTGTCGGGGGTTCGGTGGGCTGCATAACCTACTGATAACCGATGTCAGTGGCACAACCCAATGTTGCTTTGCATCACTGGAGCCGAATGCGTTCGGGTTAGGTGAACCGCTATAATAACGTTGTATCTTGTGCGGTCTTGCGGTAGCATAAAAGCGAAAACTTTTACGGCGGATGACGTTGATATAACTGTAGTGACACAATTAAACTTAAATCTTATAACCGCGTTCTACTATTGTTCTGTACTTGGATGCGTGATGAACGGGTGTGTGGTAGCTGGCCCCACATGTCCCAGTGCCGGTGTATGTAGTAGTGTCCGCCTGTTTGTCCGTCCAGCACTATGTTCATAGTAAGTGCACTGTGGGCTTTGACAAATGACTACTGGGTGCGTGTCGTGCGGTTTTTATAACATAATCGGCCGCCTAGCGGATGTGCGTTCAGACCTATGGGCTACTGATAACCAATGTCGGTGGCCCGACCACCGTACTGCTTTGCATCACTGGAGCCGAATAATGTTTGGCTTAGGTGAAACGCTATAGTAGCGTTGGTCGGTTATATCATGTCTACTGTTGTCTTCTGCGGTAGTGTAAGCGAAAACCTGTACGGCGGATGACGTTGATATAACTGGTGACACAATTAAACTTAAACGCACTATATAAGCGTTCTACTATTGAACGCTGTGCTTCCGATTTGTGTGGTGAACGGGTGTGTGGTGCTGACACATGTCCCGGATTCTGGTGTATGTAGTAGTGTCCGCCCTATCGCGCTTTCGTTAGAGATCGATGGGTGTGTGAGGTGCTTTATTTATGTCCCCAGCACCGGTGTATGTAGTAGTGTCCGCCTGTCATACTCTCTCTGCCGGGAACACATTTAGATTGTGTGGTGCTATTTATGTCCCTGGCTCCGGTGTATGTACTAGTGTCCTCCGACGAGGCGCGATCATTTAATACGTCCCGGAGTACTGGTGTATGTAGTAGTGATGTCCGCCTGTTAGTCCAGGTAAGGAGCCTTGGCTCGCAGGATGTGGTGCGGTATCCCGGCGCAATATCTCCTTATACAGCAGTCCAGGATGCCCAGACCCGATCCACGAGAGCCTTGAAAGAGCGTCCGAGGAAGAGCGGCGACTTGCTTTCTCTTTTCTTGCATTCACGGCGGCCGTGGTGGTGCACCACCTCGCTACTTGCAGGGTGGAGGGTATGGCCGCCGCGAAATCCCAAACTGTTCAGGAGGCGCGGTTCGAGAGAGGTGCTCCAGAACGTGTGGGGCGCCAGCTTCCTGCGAGCAGCTGGACAACGCTGAGGAGCGTGATGATGGGTCGATAGCCATCTGGACTGCAGGGGGTTCTTACGAAGCTTTGGAATCCGCGTTACAGACCCTCCCTCCACGCCACGGGAATATCCCTGGCGTAGGATGGCGTTGAATGGATGATGAGTCATCTGTGGATGGTCAAGCCCTTACCGCGATGGTTCAGGCGGGATGTGGTTCGGGAGCTTCGTTTGTTATTCCCGTCTCGACCAGGGGGCCTTCCGGGCCTTTCCCAGCGTGCGGATGGTCTTCTTTAGTTGGTTGGAGGTCACATAGGGCGGGGAGGGGGTGGTGGTAGCGGAACATAAGGGGCCTCAGTTCAGGCGCACGCGCGGGCCTCGATGATCATTTGACGCGGCGGCACTGGCTGGGGTTAGAGAGGAGTGGATTGCCAGATGGTCGGCGAAAATCTCAGCTACCTGCCTTGGCGTCGTAGGAAAAGCGCGATCCGTCCGGGCGATAGAGTAGGCGAAGCGGATCAGGTTTTCCATGGACTGTCAACTGCCGGCAGCATGTGAGGGGATTGGTTTCTTTGGCCCTGCTGGATGATCTGCGCGGAGAGAAAGTCCTCCCAGGCCGCAAATCAATCTACAATACGAATAACAAACGTTTATAAGATTAGAAGAAATAAAGCGTAACATTAATTATAAGAGAAAGATCGAACTGATCTGTGCGTGTCACGAGCTTGCAGGTTGGTCTCACCGAGCCAATCATGTTACGAATAACAAACGTTATAGAGATACAAAAAAGCAGAAACAATGAATGAGAACCACCTCACATAATATATATAGAAGCGTAACCGAGGATATCTGAACTGAAATGAAACAACGACACTTACGTGATCTCACAAATCAATAGTTATAAAAAATTACAACTCTAACATACTCATTAGAAACAGGAGGTGTAGTACCTAAGAAAGATCAAATATAATCTATATAGGCGTAACTCTGGTTATAAGAAAGTTCAAATGAAATTAAAAATGGAGGCAAATACTAGTCTTAGAAAGATCATATACAGGGTGTGAGCCCAATAATATTCAAAAAATAACAGCTAACGCTAACGGTGATCTGTTTGCTTTTAGAGGCATCGATTGTGTATCATATCCGTTAACTGATCCGTTATTGTCCGGAGCGTTCATAAGGCTGCGTGGATTTGTTTAGGGTTACAATCAGTCAGGTAGGAATTCACGGCGGCAAGGAGCTGCGGGGGCGGTGCCACTCTGCTTTCAGTTCTCTTTCATGTGAAGCTTCATTTATAGATATAATTGACAGATTGAAAGGACGCGCTATATATATTTTCTTAACTTCACGCTGTATCCCCGTGTAGGGAGGCCTAGTGTTAAAGGGCACTCTAAGACCTCAGTTCCATCATTACAACAATTCCAAGATTACCACTTTTCGCGAATTGAGACATTAAAGGTGTACTGCTATCTACTGAATTTATCCTATTTCTTTGTTTCTGCTTTAAAGAGTGACACTTACATTTTCAGTTACAGCTTTCAAAATTACAAATGCTTCTAAAGAAGTTTTTCATCAAAAATAACTCAAACCTAATTGGCCAGAATTCAAAATTAAAAAAGCTTAACACAAAATCAAAAATTGCAAATGTATTTTTACACCCCAGGTTAAAAACCTTATAACAATTGGGAATTGAAAACATCTATATAAAACATTAAATACTTTTTTGATATGGCTGAAATTCCATAGTTACACTTATAATTTTAATAATATTCACCAATTTAAAATAATAATTTTTAATATTAACTTACAGGCCCTTTTAAAATAATTTAATTTATTTTTATTAGAATTTAATTTACATTTACTTATGCAGCTCAAAGTAAAGAACAAATAAGACCAAGAACAAGCACAGATGGCCTATTGGCTTTTAGCATTTCAACAGTTAGTGTAGCGTTTAGCATTTCAGCAGTTTTTGTGTGAAAGGATGAAACTTTATCATCCTTACAATTTTTGCATTTATATTATTAGTAGAATTTTTATATATATTTTTGTTCTTGTTCCTTCTTGTAAAATAATTTGCCCAGGGTGTCTATCTAGTGGGGACTGAACCCAAATGTACAACCAACCTCTGCCTTATTAATTATTGATATTGCAATTGGCGAAAGTTATAAAGATAAACGGTATACGAGCCAAAGGCACTCAGATTGTTGAAATAATAATTTAATACTTACATCTTCTTTTTTTAGAAAACACTTCATCCCAATTAATATTTGGTTTTTCATCTTCAGAGTCACTTGAGATCATGGGATCATAAAATTTGTTGCGGAGGATTTTCTCTGTAATACTCTTCTCAATATCATTTTCTTTTAAAAAGTAAACATCAGGTTGGGAATAACACCTGGAATAGTAATGAAAGATAAATAATATATAAAGAGATTAATAGGCTATTATATTGTAGTTATTTTAGTAATTGCTAGGTATGTCCCGTGACTTAGTTTGCATGGGAAACTAAACCTCGTTGCAATTTTTTCCCGTTTTCATAGCAAACTTCTCTTAGTGCTTCCAATGAAACCTAAGAGACAAATCACAGCATTTTACGGCCAGTTCCTTCTCCTGCACATTATCTATCAGTTACTCAGTAACGCAAACGTTTTATATACATAGATTAGCACAAGTGTTTAATATAAAATATGTAACAAATATTAATCTTACCAATCGAACTGTCTGATGTGCTCCATTGTTTGGCTGAGATAAAAAACTATTATTCTTATTAACCTAAATTGAATCTAATAACTAAAAGATATCACAGCAAAATTAAGTTTAGCATAACAAAATGGATTTTTCTCATGTTTTTAACAAATAATATTCCATGCAGTACTTAAGATCTAAAATAAAAACTATCCTATTTGACATTTGAAATAATAAAGTCCCAGTTTGACATTTCCGTTTCTTTTTACATACACTATATAGGACTAGCACTAAGGATTGATTTAAAATAAAAAAAATATGTCTATTAACTTATGATTATAATTTATGATGATTTGTCGATTTAATGTTCAATTAAATCAAATTATAAAAGGAAAATACAACACTACTTTTTATATTGTACCAATGAGTTTTACTGACTTATTAACTTGCGTTGATAGTAACAACTCAATACACATATATTGTGTACGGTGTACTTCTATGAAGAGTAATCCTTATGAAAATTTTGGTGTTATCGTTTTATAATTACAGCGAGTTGGTGTTTATGTTATATTTATCACTATAATTATAAAAAGCGAATTACTAATAAAATTGTGGATATTTTTATTGTTTATATATAACTGTGGCCATAATGTCGCATAAGTTGTGGGTTCGATTTCTACTCGGGAGACTAGTTTTTGAAATTCCTTACACTTTTTGTTGAAAATAGAAACCCGAGATCCTAGTGTTAAGACACTTCGCTCTCTTTTAACATTTTCACCACTTTCCGCCGAATTAATGCATTGCGTGCCGAATGGCGGAACTTAACGCTTTGCCTTGTTGTACCAGAGCGAGGAAATGAAATTACTAAATATTATTTAACCAAATGCATAGGAAAATAAATATTAAAAGTGGAATCCATCCACCTTTATCAGAGAGCGCGTATCAGCACCGCACCTGTCCTGTTGTGTTTGACAGATTTTTTATTGGATCCCCGCCTCCATTGAGCAAGTTTGGGCACGCGTTACGTAGTTAACTGAACTGTGTAATGTGTGTGAAGTCAATTATGATGGCTGCGATGGAATGCTGAAGGATTTTGAGTACGAGTATATCTACATTTTGATTTGTGGAGTTTTGTTTACAGGTATAAACTTACTAGCAGAAGTATAAACATTAATTTTGCGTGCTGAGTGGCGGAATTTAATGCCGCGCTTTGAATAGGTAAAAATTTTTAATTCTCATTCTCTTTTATTATTTATCAATATTTTTAACAGTACTAAACCTAGTCCGTTCAGGAATCATCATCCGCACAGGGAATCCTAGTGAGATATCCAAGGACTCACAAAACCTGACATTCCAGCGGTTTTCTTGCTCATTTAAGTGTATTTTCTTTTGGAATGTCAACATTTACTGTAAATAAATGTAATAAATAAATAAATAAATAAATAATAATTATTTAATTATAGATATTAGGCGCCAATACGTTGATAATATAAAAATGCATACTTTTACGACTAGCGTTTCTTGTTTAAATTTTATGTGCAGTTTCTATTTTTATGGTTAAATTCTATTCTTCATGAACGTTTGATGTACTTGATTATTTAATTTATTCACCTCAATAAAATAATCCTCAAATCTATTATTAATCAAAAAATATAGTTACTTGTCAACCTATTCACATTACCATGTTAAAAACATTTTCATGTTTTTAACATGCTTTTTCAAAATTTTCGCGTATTTTGAAGATGCAGTGTGTAACGTGTCGAAGCTAACGCCGCATTTTCTCTGAATGTATATATTTTAATGTATTGAATCTTGTATGTGGTAAACGTCAATAGAATGTACGTATTTAAGTATAGAAATTATTTTTCTTTTTTTTAGCTTCTCGCTATATCCCGTACAAAGCAGGGCAGACAGAAGGAATCTGAGAACTTCGTTGACACTCCGTCCTCTTAAAATTTCCCTTCCCCACTTTCCACCGAATAGACGTATTGCGTGGTGAGTGGCGGAACTCAACGCCGCGCTTTGTCAGAACGAGGAAATGACAATATTAAATATTAATTATTATTTTTACGAAGCGTTTGGCGCTCCGTTCTCTCTAACTACTCCGCTAGGGATAAAGCGTGAAGTTAGGTAGGTAGGTATAAATATTTAACATTTTAATAATAGAAATTAGTAAGCGGAAGTAAATCAAATATTCAAATATATCTAATTTAATATTAATCATTGCGCGTCTTTTCGCCAAACGTAACAAAGCACCGTAGTTTAGCGAAAGGGCGGCCATTGTCCAACTCCTGCGGTAGACATGGGCCAATAATTAATTAATAATTAAATTACCACTCTATTGGCCTTTAATTTCGTCTCTCGCACCTATTGTGCGTGCAGTCAGATGGTTGGCTAGGTGTTTGTAGCAGTTTATACTTCCTTTATCTTTACGTATATTCTATATTTTTAATCGATTTTTAAAGAAGAAGGTTCTTAATACGCCTGTCGTGGCGCAGAGGCACAAGCGTGCGACTGTAAGCGCGACAGGTTGTGGGTTCGATTCCCACTCCACGAAATCTAAAATTTACTATTTTCATTTCTTGATAACAAGGCAAAGCGTGGCGTTGAGTTCCGCCACTCAAACCGCAATGCCTTAATTAAAGAGAATGGAGAGTCTTAACACTAGGTTTTCTGGTTCCCTCTGCCTACCCCGCTATATGCGGGATGTATCCCGCTGTAGCTTAAATTTTAAAAAAAGAAGTTCTTAATGCGACTGTTTTTATGTGTGTGTTACCGCACATCTTCTACCATCCAGCAGTTGATAAAATTGGTTTGCTGGTGTGTACCAGCAAAAGTGTTTTTGTTGTGGTCCCATTTAAACTAAATTAAGATGTGACGAGTAGTTTTTGAGTTATTTGTAATAATTATACTTTTTATTTAAAGTCGGAAGTTATATCCGCTCTCCGTCTACGTTCATTGTTTAACACGTCTATGAAAATAAAAAATAAACAAAATAAAAATTTGTGCCATTTGTACACGATAGAAGTGATACATCAGAAAAGCAGCGTACGATAGAATAAGATAAATATAGAGCTTAATGTATTATATATATATATATATATATATATATATATATATATATATATATATTTTTTCATTTAGACTTCACGCTGTATCCCGTGTAGAGATACCTATGTGTTAAGACACTCCGTTCTCGTACAACGAATTCCGTTCCCCACATTTTCGCCGACATTGAGACTAATTGAGTGTACTCAACTATCTCAGCTGAATTTATCCTATACATTTAGTTTCTTTGTTTCTATTAAAGTGACGCATTTTCGTTACAGCTTCAAATTACAATACTTCTAAAGAAGTTTCATCAAAAAGTAACTCAAACTAATTATTATAATTAAAAATTAAAAAAAAAGCAACACAAAATCAAAAATTGCAAATGTATTTTTAGGTTAAAAACGCGAATTTAGAGTTCCAATTTAAAAGAATAGACGTGTAATTGAATTCACGTATATCGTGTACTGATACAAGCGATATAGGGGAGGTAGGAAAAAGAAAATTGAAGCTTACGCGTCCGTTCCACGTTATAGCACCATGGGCATTCCGACAGCTCCTGATTGCGTTCCTGTTTCCATGTTGGAAACCAGGGATACTGTTTTGAGAGAAAATCATTCATGTATATTGTACTTACTTGTTTAAATTGAGGTATTGGTTTTACTATTAAATGTTGATATTTTCCGGTAGAAATACTTTGATATTTGCATTAAGTGTTTCAAATTTCAAGTAAAATAAGTGAGCGGCGTTGAGTTCCGCCACTCAACACACAATGCCTCAATTCGGCGGAAAGTGGGGAACGGAATTGTTGAGAGAGAATGGAGTGTCTTAACACTAGGTTCTTTGGTTCCCTCTGCCTACCCTGCTATATGCGGCGTGAAGTTAAAAAAAAAATTCAAGTAACGACATTACGGGATAGCGCCTGTCAAAGAGCAATGGTTGTCTTTTTGATTATCACTCAGGGGAATAATTATATTTATGTTAATTACTTTCTGGTAAATCAAAGCGTGGCGTTAAGTTCCGCGTCTTAACACATATGTTCCGATTTCCGGTTGAAGTTGAAAACGGAATATCTTTACTTGGTTCACTCTGACATTCCGACAGCTCCTGTTTGCGTACCATGTTGGAAAGCATGGATATTGTTTTGAGAGAAAATCACTCATGTATATTGTACTTACTTGTTTAAATTGAAGTATTGGTTTTACTATAAAAATATTAGTTCTTTCCGGAAATATGTTTTGAAATTATGTTTGCTATGGCGATGGCAGTGAATTCGATAACCGATCAGATAGACAAATAATACTTTGACTACTTTCTTTACTTTTGCGAGCGGAAGATAAAAAAATATTCTTATTTTTTTTTTAACTTCACGCTGTGAACCGCATAGCGCAGGGTAGGCAGATGGAACCAGAGAACCTAGTGTTAAGACACTCCATTAAAAAATTATTCAAATATAATAATAATTTCCTTGAATTACATGTGAGTGCGGAATGCTAATATTTTTTTAAATATTGCGTAAAATATTACATTAATAAAATAAATGTTACACACACTACCATGGTTTGACATTCAATGCTATACAAAGTGACATTACTAAAGACAACGCATTGTTAACGCGTCAACGGGGACACTAGCTTATATTAAAAGTCAAAATAACAATTTAAATATATTTCAAAAACGTCATCTTCCGCTACGTCTATACTAAATAAATATAATATAAAAAATATATTTCGTCGGCGAATTACTTTGTTATGACAATGATTTACGGAAACAAGATGACAAAACCCTTGGGGTGCGTTTAATAGTAACTTACCCGGGTGATGGATTGCTGGCGACCGCCAACGAAAATGTTCAACATTGAAATGTTGTTATAAATATAGGTTAAAACCTAAACGTCTATACAAGGCGGGAATAACTTGATAAGTCGAAAATGCTTAATGCTTAAAGCTGCATGCGTTTTCGAGTATGAGTTTAATTATTTATTCTTTCGTCCGCATACAAGTAAAGAAATAGAGTAAAGTCACTCTGTTCCCCACTTTCCACTCGAGACATTAGTAGCGGAACATAACGCCACACTTTGTTTCACCATATAGAAAAGAAATTTATTTAAATATTATTCGCTCCCCGTAGTGGAAATCGAATCCACAACCAATTCTGATTACAGTCAAACGCTATCTATCACATACAACTTATCTATTTATTTATTCTGTACTGATATATTTCGAATATAACTATATTATTTTAAATAAGATCATTTCCCAATTAGGATTCGAATCCACAACCGATCGTGTTTGCAGTTAGACGCTATCTCTGCGCCACGATGGCCTCGCGATTCAACAACTATATCATTTAATTGTAAGAAATATCTGAAACGAAACATATATCTTGTCATGTTACACGTGATAAGCTCTTTTTCACAATTTCCCTCCAGACTGAAGTTGCTCGTAATAAACGTAGTACCCACAACACTTACTCTCATAGGAATCTGTTGGAAAACACACGATTATGATAAATGATACCATTTAAAAGTAATGTAAGACTGAAGATGTAAAAGGATATTACTAGCTGTATCTCACGACTTTGATTATGTGTGGCGCAGAGGCACAAGCGTGCGACTGTAAACGCGACAGGTTGTGGGTTCGATTCCCACTCCAGGAAATTGAATTTTTAATTTACTGGGTTTGGTAACAAGGCAAAGCGCGGCGTTGAGATCCGCCACTCAGCACGCAATGTCTCAATTCGGCGTAAAGTGGGGAACGGAGTGTCTGAACACTAAGTTCCCTCTGCCTACCCTGCTAAATGCGCGAACAGCGTGAAGCTGTGTATGTATGTATGTATAAAGATAAATGAATATCATACATTTTAATCTATCAGTAACATCGAATATCATGTTTACTTAAATAGTAAATTACTTTTCGCTATGTTTGGATAATATTTAAATAAATAATATAACAGAAAAGCCTTTTTCTTTTAAATTTATTCTTGAGCCTTTTCAGTTAGGCGTATGCAAATCATAATTTGTTTTTGCTTAGTAAAGTTCTAGAAATGTCAAATATTATACTAGTTGATGCCTTTAACTTCGCTAGCGTGGGCTTTATGACCCATGTCCATTTCAGTTCCACAACAGGTGGTCGTCATAGAAAATTGAATCAAAAATTTTACCGCTTTCACTGTACCTACATGTTTCCCAGATTATTTTGCTATTGCATTTTGTATAGGCATGTATATATCTACTTCATTGCATGAGCAAATTACTAAGGCGCCATTTATATAATTTTATAAATTGTAGTTGGTTTATTACGGTTCTACATATGAAATTTCTTCCCTACTATGGAATACAATTTATGAAGTTTATTTCACTTTCAGTTTAATTTAGTTTTAATAGTTTAATTATCTTGAAAGTTCGACCAGGTCTGATGAAGGAGTTTGAAGATTGAAGACCAGAATGAATAAATGAGTCCCAGGCATATTCCACCCACTTCTTCGGGTAGAACCTGATGATGGACCTGGAAGGCAGCTGATAGAACCCTGGGATGTCTACTGGTAATACTATAGTGTAAAATAGCATACGGGTAGTTAGATAACGAGTTTTTAATTTTTTAAATCATTTATTATTTATCTTAAAATTGAAGAAACGCACGGCATCACTAAGTTCTTTTTACTTTTACTTCTATGTTATGTAATTTGGAAGACATTTCACGTAACATTATTAAAATTTTACCTATATTTAAAATTTACTCGTAAATAAAACTTTCTAATAATAAAAAAGTTCCAATAACATAGTTCTTTTGTAGAATCAATTTGAGTAGAGTCTAGATTGTAGGCGGCAGGCGGCAGGCGGCAGGCGGCGGGCGGCAGCTGTAGGCCATTTGTCCGCGACGCCGCAGACATCGATACGTGTCGCGCTAACAAGTAACACGAGATAAGATGGAGTGTTCCTGTCTGTTGTAAAATTTTACAATAAAATGAAAACTTCGTTGAAGTAAAGTGAAGCTGCACTGCCATGTTGGTTTTTTATTATATAAAAAGCCGCCTGATGCTTTTTCCCGCATTATAGAAGGAAGCTAATGTCAAGATACTTCGTTCTATATTTTTTGCTTGAAATCGAAACATTACCTACTGAATAGTGGAATTTAACGCTGCGTAGACCGAATCCGCAACGAAGAGATACTTAGAAAGACAGGTATAAGCGAGAATGTTATTGTAAGAATGAAGAAGAACGTGCTCAGGTGGTTTGTGCACGTCGTGAGGATTAGCGACGAAAGAATGGTGAGAAAGATATATGAAGCAAAGGTGAGCGACAAGAGAGGTAGAGGGAGACCTCGGTTGACTTTCGAGAACACAGTATCAATGATACTGGAGGAAGGTCACGTAAAAAGCATGAGGACCCCTCGGAGGCCATGCATGAAGAGGTTAATGACTGCGGTCGAGGCGAAAGAGGTATGCAGGGACCGTAGCGTTTGGCGCTCCCTTCTCTCTGACTACTCCGCTAGGGATAAAGCGTGAAGTGGTGAAGTTTAGCTTCTACAAAGCAGCTTCATATTGTATTCTATGTAGCAGGGTAGTCAGAGAGAAGCTAGTGTCAAGACACTCCGTTCGCCGCTTTCCACCCAAATTTAAGACATTGGGTGTTAAGTAGCGAAAGTCAACGCCACGCTTTATCTTGTCAGCGCGAAGAAATTAAAGTAATTTAAATATTCCTCTGAGAGGTAATCAAATCCACGACCAATTTGCGTTTACAGTCAGACGCTGTCCAATTGTGTTACAAAAATGGTCTCTAAAAAACATATGTAAATATGTAATATATAATAACTTTTTTTAGCTTCACGCTATATCCCGCGCATACCAGGATAGGCAGAGGGAACCTGAGAACCTAGTAGAGGGGAACAGATATCTTAATAGTAATAAAATCTTTTAGATTTTATTACTATTAAGATATCTGTTCCCCACCTTTTTCAGGCATTACGTGCTGAGTGGCGGAACTTAACGCCGCGTTTTGCCCTATAACTTAATGTTACTTAAACGATAATTCACATCTATGAGAACAATTAGTAATTTAATATAAGATGAAACTTCATTTATAGCATTGTAAAGTATAATTGTAGATGCAATTTATTTTCATCTTTATTTAATGTAACGATCGGATTATATAGCTCGGTAGTCATTAACTCACACGACTTTACACTTTACTCGCTTAGTTTATAACGTACTATTATAGCGGAACTGCACTTTTAGTTTGGTTTTTAAATGATCTTTTCTTTTTTTTTTTTAGCTTCACGCTGTATCCCGCATATAGCAGGGTAGGCAGAGGAAATCTGAAGACATAGTTAAACAATCCGTTAGTCAATCTGTAGTAAGACACTCCGTTCTCTTAAGATTTCCGTTCCCCACTTTCTGCCGAATTGAGGCATTGCGTGCTGAATTGTGAAACTTTACGCCGTGTTTTGACCTTCACGCTGTACCCCGCACATAGTAGAGTAGGCAGAGAGAACCCGAGAACCTGGTGTTAATATACATCTTTCTATTAAGATTTCTGTTCCTAACTTTCCGCTGAAAGGTGATATAGCGTGCTGAATGGCGGTTACTAAACGCCGCGTTTTGCCTTGTTACCAGAGCGAGGAAATGAAAATACAAAATAATTAATATTATAAATATTTAATAGTTATTAATTCAAATAACTTTACATTCGCTGGCTTAGTTTACAACGAAGTGTTAAAGCGGAACTGCACTTTTATTTGGATTTTTAGGTGTTCATCTAACTTTATGCATATTTGTAGTGTAGTTATTTCTGTTTTAGCTTCACGCTTTTTTCCACGAAGCAGAGTACTCAGAGAGAAGCTTGTGTCAAGACACTCCTTCCTTCATTTCCCGCCTAACATTTAAATATAAAAATAAAATGATTATAATAATAAAATTATTATGCATTACTCAAAATCTATTGGACAGATATTAATTAAATTTGAATGGGATTACATAAAACGCACTATAAAAAAGAGTTATTAAAAATTGGGTCAACAAATACAGATTTATTCAGTAACACACATAACGAATTAAGAATCTCAACGTTGTTCGTTTTCCCCCCAATTTTAAAAAATTACTAGTTGAATGGCGGAACTCAATGCCGCGCTTTATTTTGCCAGAACAAGAAATGAATATAATACGAATTAATACAGGGTAGGCAGAGAGAACCTAGTGTTAAGACACTCCGTTCCCTACTTTCCTGTCGCCCGTCGTGGCTCAGAGGCACAAGCGTGCGGCTGTAAACGCGACAGGTTGTGGGTTCGATTCCCACTCCACAAAATGGAATTTTTAATTTCCTGGGTTTGGTAACAAGGTAAAGCGCGGCGTTGAGTTCCGCCACTCAGCACGCAATGCCTCAATTCGGCGGAAAGTTGGGAACGGGGTACGAATTAATATTAATATAATTTTTCAAAACAATGTATTTACTCCAAGTTGTAACTAAACCAATCGAATTAGCTAACTATCTGTTTATCCGCGACATCCCCTATTATTCTCTATAGCAAGTTAAACACAATTAGCAAGTTGGCGCGTCGGTGAGAGTCGCTTCGCTGCCTCAAATCGATTCATGGTAATAAATATTGAATATATGTATATGTATATGATTTTGTATGAATAGAGGAGATATTACGGCCAGGTTTCTGATTGGAAACGTAATTGGTAATGGATTCGGTTCCCACTCGGGGAAATGATTATACATGCATACATAGCTTAACGCTCTATCCCACATACAGCAGGGTAGGCAGAGGGAACCTAGTGTTAAGACACTTCGTTCCCTACTTGCCACCGAAATTCCATTTAATGGAGTGGGAATCGAACCCACAACCTGTCACGTTTACAGTCGCACGCTTATGCCTCTGAATGAATGATTATATTAAAAATATTTCCATTTCCTCGCAAGGAGTGATGTTTACTGCCGCCGAAGTAGAGACCAGAGTGCCTTGACATAAAGTTTTTCCTTAACTACCCCGCATTGCCTATTTTTTAGGCAATCTGAAAAATGATTATCATAATTGTATCAATAATTTTCTTTGAAGACATTGAAAATGTATACTTTTGTTTATAAAAAACATTAAATTAAACAAATTTACCGATTTAACGCGTAGATATGGGTCTGAAGTTAAAATAAAGATGGTTTTTATGATTTTTTACTATCTAGTAAATAGTCTTACTATATAATAAATACTCCCCCGCCCGCACGACTCGCGCAAGCCGAGGTCCTAGCCCCGCAGGGGGCGCCCTTGCGCCTGTCGGCATCCTCTCAAGCAGCCAGTTAGTGCTTGCATTTCGCAGGGACTGAGCACCCTCTTCCCTCACCTCCCCGGAGTCGCTGTAAAGACCGCTAGGGTCAACAGCATGTGTATCCATTCGAAAAATATATATATAATAAATATCTATTTATTGGCATGTGTTATTCATGTATGAGCTATATTACTTTAAAGTTTTATCTAGATATCTAACCAGTAGTTTTTGCGTAGAAGAGTAACAAACATCCATCGTCATAAATTTTCACATTTATAATACTAGTAATATTTAGCACCTAAACCTATTTTCAACGTATTTAATTGAGTGTTAACGTGTTTAACTGAGTTATAATTTTGTATCCGATGTTTCAAACGGCTTATAAAATAATTTATAAATTGCCGATTTAATTAACGAAAACTATTATATTTCTTTCTATTAAAAAAGACAAGGTTATGAGTTTTAAAAACAAATCAATAATCATAATAATATGATATATTATTTGCGCACTGAATCCAATCCAATCCAAATTTATAAAAATACAACGTAAACCAAAACAGTTTCATGACTTCTCTCGCGTAGCAGGATAGTCAGAGAGAACTTACACTACGTAGAAAAAACCCTGTTCTTCTCTTTACGTTCAAAATCGAGACATAGACTCTCCACCGAGAGGAAATAAAAATATTGGTAATCATGCCCTGCATGTCCTGAAAAAGCATCGAACCTACAAGCACCCGCGTTCACTGGAAGACAGTTTCTTATTACGCCACGCCAATGACCTCTATTAGTTTAAATCTGAGACAAAATGAAAAAATACACCAAAAAAAAAAATAATAAAACAAAAAAAAACCCAAAGAAAATGAAAGAAGACATCAGAGAAAGAACAAATATTGGAAAAATTTGGGGCTGATGTCTTCCGAATAATCGAATTTGCGGTAAAAGTTGGTCGAGTGTGCCGAAAATATGTAAATACAGATCTGATAACACGAACAATCTTCCCTTTCAAGGAAATCAGGGAAAGTGGGAAGGTCCGAGGAGTTTCGAACTTAGTTTATCGGGGACCGGCGCCTTTAATAAGTTACAGTTCAAGTGATGTTAGACATTGAGACATTATTTTTGACGAGCGTTGAAAAATTGATATATAAAGTGTAAATAATTTATAATAGAAAAATCGAAAAATAAATAGTAGTTTTGCGCGTAGAGTTTAGGGTAGGTAGTAGAGAGTTTCTCTACTTTCCGACTGAATTTCAAGGCTTAAGTAACTTAATGCCGCGATTTGTCTTACCAGTGATCACTGGAGGAATTGATTATATTTATATTATTTTTATTTGGTATGATAAGACATGTGAATTCCGTTTTTCAACACTCAATGTCTAATTTTCGGGCGAAAAATGGAGAGTGCAGCAGTGGTGAGGGGTGAAAATTTCAGTTAGGCAAGCCGGTAAATTTAAAGAAGCGGTAAATTTAGGATATAGGATTTGAAGGTATTTAGTAATTTCCCTATCGAATTTTGGGTGTCTAAGATGTCGGAGCTTGTTTTTTTGCAATTTTATATAAAATATTTTCCTGGTGACCTTTTTTTAACTGTTCACCTTTCTTGCCCTTGTTTTTTTCAAATTCAATTACAATTTAAGCTCCAAATTCTAAAAAGTTAGGCAAGCCGGTGGAAACCGTGTTGTATGGACGCCTCGCCACTGGAGTGCAGTGTCTTAACGTTAGCTTCATCTCTCAATACCCTGCTACTGCTATGTGGGTTAAAGTTATCTTATATAAAAGCCTTCCCTCAACTTTTGTGAATTCTTAATTTCAGTTTTAATTTAGCTTCAGCACTTAACGTATAAAATTACACGTTGTTTTAACAAACTACATTAAGTAAATTCCTTTCAGAATTCATATTTAAAATGTTTCATTTAAATCTTATGTCCCATAGAATTTAAGGCCATTGAAATCCGCCAGATTTTCACAATCTTGAATAGGCATGTTGGAACAATACACACAACTCACACATACTACGAACAAACCACCGTACATTTTGAGTAATTAATGAAATGTAATGGATATGCGCTTTCAAAATTTTTCATTTTATATGAAAACAAAAAGCAAATGTAACCATTGAGAATTTGCTTAAATAAACTTATAGTACAAAGTAACTCAAATAAGACGTAAGTAGTCATGAATAAAATTTGTTTTTCAACGATATTAACCGATCTGGACTTTTTGAATGAATGAACGTCTGTAGCATGAAATGACCCCGTTTTATGTATAAGATCTCTGATAGAATTATCTCAATTGTAAATGGATTGAGAATATAAATTTTTAAGGTGGCTTTTTATTTTGGTATGTAAAAAAAGCAAGGCAAAGATTGTTTTTATTACTGTTGGAAATTATATTCATTCAATATATTTCCAGTAAGGCAACTCAACACGCAATACCTCGGAATAGGGCGGAAAGTGGAGAACGGAATTTCTTAATATAAGTGACTCTACTTTTTTGAAGCGAAAACTTTTGAGATGGGTAAAAATGTTAAGCTTGCGTTAGGACACGTGACTATGATGGAAGGTTCGTAAGACGGAGGGAGCGCACGTAAACTTTGACAATTGAAAGAAACCATAGACATTATTAGAAAAAATAGATACTATCCTTCGAAATAAAATCAAAAAGTGTTTTGGTGGTGGTATGCAAAGAAATTTAACGTAATCGTTTCAATTTAATTAATAAATCTCAATGAGTTGTTGATTTCTTTTGATTTTTTTTTGCGTTTCAATTTTCTCCCTGTGCCTTTCCTACTCTGGTATAATAAAGTCTTTTACTTCTGCTGGCACTACTGGAGTGCAACCCGTTAATTTTTTCTTATATGTATGGTATAATACTGTAAAATTTCATCTTGTTCCGTTCAATAGTTTTTACATTACAGAGAAACAGACATCCTTCCATCTTCACATTTCGTATTTATTTTATTAAACCTATATCCTTACTTATATTCAACAATATTGAGTAACTTAAATTTCTTTTAAAATAAACAGATTTAATATGTAGATCTCTTTAAATAGGTTACCTACCTACATTTAAAGAAATAGTAATACAGTAAAACAGTAATAGTAATTCTAAAATATATAAACCTGTAAGATTTAGGGACCATCGTAGTGCAAATCTTCTTTTAGGGGAGCACTTCCCTTTCACTCTCCAAGGAACATTCCAAATTTTACCTTCCTATGGCCCGTAATATTGCCCGTACATTGTTTGTCAGTTTACTAAGTAACACAAGCGTTTCATATATACTCAAAAATAAAAAAAAAAAACATCTTGACGATTTTCTTCTTACAATATTAATATACGTACGTATTTAACATTTTAAACAAGTATCGCGTCGACGTATTTCCTTTAGAAACGTAATTCTAGTTAGAAGCCGAAGCTGCATAGCGCATAGCGCATAGCGCGAGGCGGTCTCGGGACAGGAACACGAGTATGTTTCAGCGTTACACAAATATGCCCGTATTTGTAATAAGGTCTTGTTTAAAATAATTGTGTGAGAGCAGAATGCTACCGCTACAGGAAACTACATGTAAATAAATATATGTATGTATATACATATGTATGTGGGAGTATGAATGCGGGCGTCGTACGAAATTACTTTACATTTTATATGTTTAACATTTAAATATTTCTTAGAGTGCTATGGGAGAGCGTCTCACTGTAAACGCGAATGGTTGTGGATTCGATTCTCACAGCAAGCGCTTTTGGCGTGACGAAATGCTGCCAAAAATAGTTTTGAAATTTAAATACTTCTTACAGTAATGGGAGAGCGTCTCACTGTAATCACGATAAATTACAGGTTCGATTTTCGGAGGAATAATATATTAATATTATTTCCATTTCTTCGCCACTCAACACCTAATGTTTCGAATTTGTGCGGAAAATGAAGAACAGAGTGTTTTGACACTAGGTTCTTTCTGACTACTCTTCCATGCAAAAAATGGCTAGAAGCTATATAAAAGATAGGCAAATAATCCGGGTAAAACAATTTTAAATATTTAAAATCTACTGTAACATTTTCTTCATAACAATAAAACAACTTTTCTCATAGTAATCCTTAATATTTGAAGTTCTCACGTATAATTTCATATGAAAACGTGCTCCAAGTTCAATTCTGGGTCAACACAAATTAACTCTAATTAAACACAAACATTTACATTTGCCTTACATTGCGATTCGTATACTATTTAAGGCTATGTTGGCATTCTTAGCCTTCACTGTTAATAACCATATACTTAGTTATTACTTGAAATGTTCATACCAATTTAGCCTGAAAAACGTTAAATCAAAGCGCGGCGTTGAGTTCCGCATTGAATTCGGGTGGAATATTGTTAACGGAGTGTCTTGGCACTAACTTCAATACTTACTCAGCTATAATGAGAGAAAGTTAATGCTACGTTATTAAGAGAAAAATAAAAATAAAAAAAAAACAGACCCTTTTTCTTAGATCTCTTCATTAAGTGTAATAGAAACGTATAAACGACCAGAAATTATTTGCAGTCATAGAAAGTCTAGTGTTAAGACACTCCATTCTCCACTTTCCGTTGAAATGCGACACTTAACGCTGCACTTAAACTTAGCAAGGCGGAAAAATTTAACTTATTTAAATTTTATTATTTTCTCGAGATTTATCTCTATTACATGACTTTAAATCATCTCTATTACGAAAATAATTATAATTGATATGTTAAAAAGAAAGGAAATGAAAATATGAAATACGTATAATGAAATATCAAATATGTAAATTTTTTTTTTAACTTCACGCTGTAACCCGCATATAGCAGGGTAGGCAGAGGGAACAAGAGAACCTAGTGTTAAGATACTCCATTCTCTTTCAACAATTCCGTTCCCCACTTGCTCTTTTAACAAGGCAAAGCGTGGCGATGAGTTCCATTACTTAGCACGTAATGCCTTAATTCAGCGGATAGTGGGCAATAGTAATATAACGAAGCGTCATAACACTAGGTTGCTAACTGCTATGTGCGAAAAATAATTTAGAAAAAATTGCATTATTACAAATAGCTCAAAAACTGCTCGTCAGATCTTAGCTAAATTTAAAGACATCAGGAATATTAGCTATTACTAAAATTAGACAAAATACATATGGAAAAATACAATTTAATAACCTTCTCCTTTTGAAGTTACAAAAAGTACATAGATACATACATGTGTAGCAAATTTTAACATGTCCCCAATGGATTTAAAAATCGTTTTCAGTAAAGCAAATAGGCAGCTAAATAATAAAGAGCGGATCGATAGAGCGTAAACAGCAGTTGTTTGATTTCCATTCTTGTGTAAATATAACCGATATGTCCCGCGGCTACTATGAATACTTTACACCAAAACGTTTTCTCGTTTATGTTCTGTCTATGTTAAATTTTATTTATTTTGTGTCAAAATAAATAATATATAATTTCGTACGCGTTAACAACGCGTTGTCTTTATCAATGTATATGTCACTTTATATAAACATGAATGTCAAACCATGGTAGTGTGTGAAACATTTATTTTATTAATTTAATATACTTTTTAAGCATTATTTTAAAAAAAATATTAGTATTTTACACCCCTCCGTCATATAAATTAAATATAATATGTTTCTCACAAGTGGAAGTGCTCACCCACATCCAATCGCGTTTACAGCCAGACGCTGTCCAACTGCTCCATGATGACGACTGAACAAAATCACATAAATAATTGCCTATCCAAACAGAAATCGAATTTGCTACCTCCATTCCATATGGCTAAGTAACTTCTTTATTTACAATATACAAATATAAGCGTGTAAACTAACCGCGACCCAGTGTACGGCGTAGCGTCGCTTAATCCCAGTTTTAATTAGCCCGACTGCAGGTGTTCATAGTAAATGCACGCGTTTCATTAGAGCTCGGTGTAGCATTTATATTTTTTATTCAGTAATAAACATGACTTACTCAACCGCTTTAACTTTCTGTAGTGGAATTGGAATGCTTAAGTTGTTTTTAATATAAGTGTAAGTTTTTGGAGTTATTTTGTAGTAGACTGTAGGAGAGTGTTTGATTAAATCTGATGGTTGTAGGTTCGATTCTCGCTCGGAGTAATATTGATAAAAAAGTAAAATAAAAAACAGCTACACGCTTTTTTTCTGAATAGCGGGGTGGTCGGGTCTAGTGCCCGAATTCGTGATATTATATGTTGGGAGGTGGAATTCGACGTCGCGCTTTTAACATAGCGCGGAAATAATAACTATTAAATATAACGATTCCCTTGAGAGGGGATAGAAACCACAACTGATCGTATTTGTAGTTAAATACCGTCCCACTGTGTCACGATTACCCCAATCCAAATATTCTAGTTTCTTTAGCTTTGCTAGACAATGCGTGTTATTCGGTTCCGCTAATGTCACTTAAACGTCTCATAAACGGCTTTGAGTGTACAAATGTTGAAATCCCGACATGATGTAGCAGTACGTGAAAAAAAAAGATAAATGTCATTCAGATTTACTTTTTTTGGCGCGCCTTGCTCAATTTTTATCTATAAGTGTAAGAAAATTTCAGGACAAATTTTGATCTAAGTATTTCTTGTTTGATTTGCTTGAAAATTCATACACATGTCCGCATCAGATGACAATATTCCTGACACAAGTACTAGTATTATACTAGTAACTTACTAGGCTGGTCTCATTACTTCGCATACAGCTAAAGAAAATTGTGAAACTGAAATAAATATATTTTTATTTTTTTATTTATCTTTTAGGAAGCCTTTCGCCTTTTTAGGAAGTACTTTCTTGGACGGACAGGACAGGACAACAAGATTATACTTTAAAATAAAATATTTATAGAATTATGTTATAGAAGAAATAACAATATAAATTATTATTTCCATACCAATTATTATTTACATAAATAAAATTTTCACAAAAATGACAACCGACTTCAAATAAAATGCAATCGGACCTCAGAAACAAAAAAACAAAATCACATCAGAACAAAAAAACATAAGCAAAGAGAATCATCGAATTCGATTTACATACATATAAACATAGCTTCATGTTGTATCCCACATATAGCAGGGTAGGTAGAGGGAACCTAGTGTTAATAAACTCTGTTCCCCACTTTCCACCGAAATAAGGCATTGAGTACTGAGTGGCGTAACTCAACGCCGCGCTTTGCTTTGTTACCAAACCCAGGAATAAAAAAATCCATTTCCTGGAGTGATAATCGAACACAACCTGTCGCGTTTACAGTCGCACGCTTGTGCCTCTTCACCACGACTGACGTTAAATTTATTTACCCAGGAAAAATACTAAAATGAAAAGAATATACGAATCATCTCAAATATTTATTGTACAATTTATTGTGAAGGAAAATATTAATCTAGATTAAATGCTCTAAATAGCTGACGTGCTTGTCTGAATTAAGATTAATAGGACTTGAAGGAAACAGATTTGTAGGTAATTTCAGATTAAATATTATTATTACTATTTCTTAAAATGTCTCGTTCAAGGTTGAAAATCGAGAACGAAATGTTTTGACAGTAAGTAACTACATGTTTACAGGTTTTACAGGAAATAGAGTAAACCTGTTTCCTTTTAAAATGAATGATTGATTTTTTATATATGTCATTCATGTATATAAAAATTCATTTATTCATTTTATTTAATTCTTTTTTCAACTTTACAATTTATTTCTCAAAGCAGTATAAGGGATCGGAGTATCTTGGCACTAGGTTTTCGTAGACTACCCTGCGGGAAAAAGCGTGAAGCTAAAAAAAACAAAGCTCATTTTGACCTGATTTTTTCTACGTTTACTGTAGTTTCCAGGGCTTCTCCCGATCGGTCTCGTAAGACAAAGCGCTGCTTTAAATTTCGCCACTCAACATGCAATGTATGAATCCGGTAGAAATAATAGAATGGATTGTCTTGACACTAGGTTCTCTTCTTCTAATCTGCTATGCGGGATAATATGTGAAGTTGAAAAAAAAGAAAACAACACAAAACATTTTTTTAATGACCTTTTACAAAATTATTACAAAAACCTCATATATAAAGAGGGTAAGTTATTTAAATGATGTATAATATATAGTGGAAACTGGAAAGCAGACAAATAATATGTATATTTATATATACATAAGTTTAAAACAAAAGTCCCTAGGTGTGGAGCGCGGCTAATCGGGCGCGGCGCCAGCGGCCGCAGGTAACGCGAATAACGAAGGCTTACATTACTTCACTCCCTATAGAAATAGTTTCTCTTTATGAATATTGCACTTGAACTTAATACATATGTATTACTTTTAATTTTTTTTGATTTGATATTTTTTTTTAACTTCACGCTGTATCCCACATATAGCAGGGTAGGCAGAGGAAACCTGAGAACCTAGTGTTAAGACACTCCGTTCTCTTACAACAATTCCGTTCCCCACTTTTCGCCAAATTGAGGCATTGCGTGTTGAGTGGCGGAACTCAACGCCGCGCTTTGCCTTGTCACCAAACCCAGGAAATGAAAATACTAACATTTCCTCGAGTGATTTCCTGGAATGATTGATTTGATATACCGGTTAATATTCCTGAGGTCATCGTAGCGCAGTGGGATAGTGATTGACATTAAGCGCGATTAGTTGTGGATTTGTTCTGGTAATACAAATCACGGCGTTCATTTCACTTAGCACATGCCTCGTTTCCAGCGGAAAGTGGAGAACGGAGTGTTTGGACTCTAGGTTCACTCTGACTGCTTTGAGGGATAAAGCGTAAAGCTACTTTTTTGTTACATTCCTTTCCTATTGATTTGTTTTTCAATAAATGTAGGTATAACTTAAATAGTATAATTTAAGTCAAAAGTCAGGTTATAAATATAGGCAATTTCATATTCGAGTTTCAGGGTATAATCCCACTTAGGTAGTATTTTAATTATAGACTCCACCCTGACTTCCCTTTACAAACCAATAACAACAATGCCTGGTGGCCATGGCCACAGTTTCAGTCACCCGCAAATAAAAAGTGGGCGAACATGTATAAAGAAGTGTTGATAGGAACGAAGGTATGTGAAATATGGAAAAATATCACCTGATTTTTTAATTCTCAACCATGGATTACTGTCAAATAAACACGTTCCAAACATACTATGATGGTTAAAAAATATATATTTTATAATGTATATTTTTTAAAAAACAAAATTTTAGTTAGAAAGTCAATCAAAATGGACCAAGTCAAAAGCATTTATACTTTATAAACGTTTATATTTCAATGATTGAGGCTTTTCGTGTATCGGCTATCCGACTGTCCCATAAATCCCCGTCAATTCTGCTTTTTATCAGCGCACCTGCCTAAACCCGACGCCCAGACCTTTCAGTTGCCAAAATCCTCGCTATTTATCTACTATATAGCTTTTATGGAATATCGTTTAAATATTCTATACAATTATTTTAAATGAGACCTTCGTGGTGTAGTGGAACAGAGACCGTAAACGTGTTTGTGTGTTCGATTGTCGCCCAAGGGGCGATTATATTTTAATTATGTTGATTTTTCCTCTTCCATAGCACAAAGGGCGGTGTTGTGTTCTGCTATTCAATACATGATGTCTTGAATTTGAATGGAAAGTGGAGAACGGACTGTCTGGACACTAGGTACAGAGCGTTGCTGTGCGAGAAAAAAACTTGAAACTGCTTTTTTATAATTTTACCGGTTTTACCATAGTCATTGTTGTTAACCACAATGTACACTTGTGAGAATGAGTGAACTTTCATGATTTTATCCGGATATGTTCGGTTTTTATATATAAAATCCTTGATTTTGATATATGGTTCAAATAATAGAATTCTTGAGCAATTCTGAATCTGTTCTTGAACTTAAGTCGGTGCCAAGATTTTCTCAACAAAATAGACAAGCTCACAGATAGTTACTTAGAAAACAAGTTATATTCGCTTTCTTATTATTATGAATTGTGACAATATAAAATGTGAAGGAACTCAACGTCACGCTTTGTCTTACCAGTACCAGAAAATATAATTCATTCATTTGTCAATAAAATGTATTTATAATAATCAAATATATTTTATTCTTTCGAGTGGGAATTGAACCATTTACCATTCGAGTTTACCATTCGTGGTTAGACGCTGTCCCATTACGCTTACGGTTAATTGATTTATTTATTTTTATATGGTATTACTTAAAAAGAGTATTAGGATCATCATTTAATTTAAAAAAGCTTTAATATACCTATAAATAAATGCAATACTAAACAAAAACCATAAAAAACCTAAAGAGGAAACTAATCCAAAACAATAAATAAAAGAACAACGAACTATAAAATAACCGCATGGCGCTGTAAAAGCTGGTACATGTATGCTTCTAAAATATTTATTATAGGCCTCCCCTTGTACGCTATAGTAATAGTCAATTACATTACTTTATGCAGTGTTGTGAACAAAAATATTTGTTCTTTTTACATCCTCTATATGTAAATTAAGAGAACACATAGACTGCTACGTCTAAATTCGAACATGCCTTTAGTATTCGTTTTTGAAAGTTCCAGCCGATGGAAAATGAAAATCTCCCCAGAGTAACCGTCCAAAAATACTAGATTGACGTACTGAAAGGGAGGTATAAACAAAAAAGATGTGTTTAAACTATAAAAGAATGAAGTTTAATACAGGGAAATGCTTGAAAATTCGTAAAAATTTTCGTAGCTACCTTTACTGGGACGACTAGGTTACTTTCTACTTTTGTTGAAATTAGCATTCTGTACAAAGAGATACAAAAGGACGTCACCTTTACACTCTATAATGGCATAGAGCCCTAATGTTAAGACACTCCATACGGCGCTTTCCGCCTGAACACGAAACGTTGCGAATTAAATGGCGGAACTCAACGCCGCTATAGCAGAGCGTAGAAACAAAACCATTATCTGTGAGAATCGAACCCACAAACTGTAATAGGAAAATAACCTTTCAAGCCATAACCCAGTTTATTCAAATGTAACAATAGACTAATTCCGTTAGCGAGCGGGCGTAACGCCAAGCATTGTTTCAACTTTACAACAATCTTCACAAAAACAGCGATCCTATTAATCTGCCAAGAAACGTTTCATTAGTAACTCACAAAGTGAATTTTAATGCAGCTCCTCTCCCGACTGGTAGGTTCCAAGTTTCGCCAAGTTTTTTTTGCCGGCAATCAGAGCGAGTTTATCGTTGAGGCGTGGACTTGCTAGTTGCAGTTTGTTGTACGTAGTGAGGCACGTCTCGCACGTTTTTGCACCCCAATGGACTGGCTGGCTAGTAAACTAATTTCGCCATTGAATGTGTAGGGGACTCGGATCAAACAAAGATGAGCACTGAGTGGCTGGGTATAGTTGAAAATAGGAAATAGTTTTTTACGATTAATAAACACGTTATTCTTTTAGGTGATGCGTCAAGATATGTTAAGACACTCCGACTGGTGGAACTCAACGCCGCGTGTTATAACATTTTTTTTAGAAATTTATGAAACGTTGTATGTAGTGGGATTCGAACCCGCGGCTCGCGGAAGCCGTTCAATCTTTTTCTTCTTCTTTCTTGTCATTTCAATTTTTCTTTCTAGATTTAATTAATTTATACCTAAAATAATACATAAAAGAAACTAGAGATGTTCCTGCGTTCTCTACGTAAGAAAGTTTAAATAGGAAGAACCTATTTAATTCCTTACACCAGCGTAAACATTAGTTTAGTGTAAAGCTTCATTGGCCATTAAAAGACAAATGACGTGTTCGAATTAAAAAGACGCTCACTTTAATCGGTTAAGTACTCATAACTAATATACATCACAACTACCTTATTTTAATATCACGTAATCATATCAAATTTGATTTTTTAGAGACAAGAACACGGACAGACGAGGCAAGCGTTAATATGCCCAAGTATTATACTCCAAGTGTTCTTAGATGTGTGACGTCACTCTTAATTTAATATGACGCCTTCTAGAGGAAATTACGTCATGAATAAAACAAAAAATAATTTATGGGTACCGTGTGTGGTATCAAGTGAAAGGACTTAATTAGCACATTTCAAATATATAACACATGACTAGCTTTTATAGCCTACTTTATTTGTATTTGCTTTCTAAATTTAAAGAATTGGTTCAGTCGGATTTTTTGTTTTTATAATTATTTATTCTATTATTTCTTAATTATAAATTTTGTATACTTAAAAAAATACAACATTCAACCTGTTACTAACATTCCACACAACCACTGTACCAGATGGAACCAATATATCTTTAAAAGTATCGTTAAGCCAGAATGGTGAACAATGAAAAACGTTGATGAGGTTTTAAACTAACTTAGTAGTTTTGTATTCGAAACTTGTGAAATTAATCCGCACTTTGCTTCTTCACGAAACGTTGGGATCGGGGAAAGAGTAATTTTCTTTTCATAAACTTTTTCAAATATACTTCATAGTGTATTGTAGGAAGTTACAATTCTACTTAACGTTGCATTGAAATATATGGGCATAAATATAGATTTAGTATTAATATATATTTAATATTTTATATATGGAAATGTCCTGAATAGTGCACCGCTTACCACCACCTTTATACAACTCCAATATACAAAGATTCCCTGGAAGAGATCGCTTTAAGCGATAAGGCCGCCTTATTTTACGCTATATTTATACTTCTCTATTATTTGTTAATTTGTGTGCAATAAAGAATATTTGTATTTGTATTTGTATATTATTAACACGTTACTGGTTTCAAGAATCCAATATTTAATTCAAGGAATATTTTAGCTGACTTAAAGAAAAAAAAACGGAGTTCTCAATTCGACTGTATTCTTTAATTGTATTGTTAATGTTAATGTTCGGCGGAAAGTGTGGAACGGAGTGTCTTAACACTAGGTTCCCTCTGCCTATCCTGCTATATGCGGGATACAGCGTGAAGCTATGTAGCTACTTACTTAGCTTTTTTTTAGTGTTAAAACACTCCGTTCCCCACTTTCCGCTGAATTGAGGCATTGCGTGCTGAGTGGCGGAACTCAACGCCGCGCTTTGCCTTGTTACCAAACCCAGGAAATGAAAAATTCTATTTCCTGGAGTGGGAATCGAACCCACAACCTGTCGCGTTTACAGTCGCACGCTTGTGCCTCTGCGCCACAACAGACTAAGTAAGTAAGTAAGTTAATGTTCATATGTTTTGTTATGTGTGTTACCACACAACTTTTTACTGGATTACTGGAATAATTTTGATTATTCTTTTTTTATATGATAGATAGCTAGTGATTCTGATGTGATCCCATTTAAATATAGTAGAGATTTAATGAGTATTTATTGATATATTCGTTATTAAGTTACTTTTTAGTGCATCTTATTTGAAGTCGGTTTTATTTTATTGTCCTTTTTTTTTTACCTTCACGCTGTAACCCGCATTTAGCAGGATAGATAGAGGGAACCTGAGAACCGACGTGTTAAGACACTCCGTTCTCTTACATCAATTCCGTTCCCAACTTTCCGCTGAAATGAGGCATTATTTTATTGTTAAAATATAATTTATATTTTTATATGCTTATTCATAGTATTGTAGATGTATGTAGATTTATCAATGTATCCTATTAGTAAGGCCTCTGCCTCTTGAATTCAGGTAGCGCTTTGAGAATTGTCCAAAGGGTACATTGAATATTTAAAAAGATAAGGGTTTATGAGGTGTTTAGGTATTTATAATAAACAGGGTGTGCATAAATATATATTAAAAATACTATGGGTTAGCTAGTACTTAGTGATAAATCATGAGTCTAAAGCAAAGTTTTACCACAGGGTGTTAGTAAATATTTAATAGTTTCACCTTTTTCTCGTACAAGGTAGGCAGAGAGAACAGAGTGTCAAGACACTCCATCACCCATGTTCCGCCCATATCCAAGATATTGCGTGTTGGCATAACTAAACGCCACACTTTATCTTACTATAGTTATAAAATAAAATAAAGTAATGAAAGTATTTTACCGAAGTTGGAGTAGAACCCATAACTATCGCATTACAAGCCACGATGGGCTTCTAAGGCCCTTCCATATAAACAACCATCATTTAGTTTCGTAGCGCAGTGACACTTCCGAAAGTGGAAAACGAAGTGCCTCGACACTAAGTTCTCCTTAACATATGTACATACATAGCTTCACGCTGTATCCCGCATATAGCAGGGTAGGCAGAGGGAATCTGAGAACCTAGTGTTAAAACACTCCATTCCCCACTTTCCGCCGAATTGAGGCATTTCGTGCTGAGTCTCAACGCCGCGCTTTGCCTTGTTATCAAACCAAGGAAATGAAAAATTTCGTTTCCAGTGGGAATCGAACCCGTCGCGTTTACAGTCGCACGCTTGTGCCTCTGCGCCACGACAGGAGAACTTATAACATTTCTTTATATCCAAGTAAGCAGAACTAATGTAAATACGATACGAAGATGTTAATATTATTATTATGATAATAAGACAAATAATGGAAAACAAAACCGTACAAGCGTAAACATGAGTATATTAAACCTTAGAGTATCTGAGGGAAAAAAGCGGAAGGGTTGAAATATAAAATTGTGAATTTCCTACTCTGCGAAGCGCCTCGTACCGCATCATGCCGATATCTTTGCCACTAACATTATTTAAATAAATGATGAGGCTTGATAACCTGGACACAGAGTAAATATATACAGAATGTTAAAATATTGTGTTTTATGATATTTTAGTGGAAAGTTGGTCTGCCTATTTTACTATAACACATACATACATAGCTTCACGCTGTATCCCGCATATAGTAGCGTAGGCAGAGGGAACCTAGTGTTAAGGCACTCTGTTCCCCACTTTCCGCCGAATTGAAGCATTGCATGTTGAGTGGCGGAATTCAACGCCGCGCTTTGCCTTGTTATCAAAATTTGGAAATGAAAAATTCCATTTCTTGGAGTGGGAATCGAACCTACAACCTGTCAGGTTTACAGTCTCGCTCTGGTAACAAGGTAAAGCGTGGCGTTAAATCCCGCCACTTAGCACGCAATGCCTCAATTCGGCGTAATGTTGAGCGTACGGAGTGTCTTAACACTAGGTTTCTTTTGTCTACCATGCTATATGAGGGACACAGCGTGAAATTGAAAAAATGATCTTGAACCGCATCTAATTTATAATCAGTTTTAAAAAAAGACAATATACCTACAAGAATTTAACGAAAAAAACAATTCCTAGTGACTTGACAGAACTAAAAAGCCTAACCTAACCTGTACTTTAGCGCGATAGAATTCCACCCGCCGGCGTCGTAAATAAGGAGCGAGTGGAGGTGAGAAAAAATAGAGAAGAGCTCACCCCTGGGTGCTATTAATGAATTGGGCCTAGGGTCGGTGATAAATACTCGAACAGCAAAAACATCCTTTATGTCCGCTTTATTGATCACGTGGTTTATTGTTAGTATTCTAGTTAGCAATTGTTTCGCTCTTGAATTAAATTGTTTGGTATAGTTGTTAATAGTTATATGTTTTTTTTTATGTTATGGCTAAGTTATATAATCTTTGTAAATTGTAGTGTATTTATTTTGATTTATAAGCTATATTATTATAAAATAAGTGTAAAGAACCTGCCTAAAGATTAAACATCTAGTCTAACTTATAAGTAAACATTTATATAAGGTAATGAAAAGAAAAAATAATAATAACAAGGAAAAAAGTATACAGGCCAGGTGTTTATTGTAATACTATATCTTAAAATAATGCTATATTATTATATATTCATCTAGATCCATAAATAGGTACAAATGTTAATCTTTTCCATTTAGAGACTTGTTCAGAGGCAAAACCAAGTTTCCTCCGTTCATTAAGCATTGACGAGAATATAAGTGTAGAATGGAATATCATGACACTAGGGCCTCTCTGCCTATCCTGTTATGGGTGAAAAAGCATGAAACTTGATACAAAAATATATTATTTATTAGTACAAAAAGGCCATAAGCAATGAAAACCATTTTTTAATTAAAAATATTAAAGTAAGTTATTGTCACCCATAGACATCTACAACACCAGAAAAACTATAAAAACATTACCAACCTTGAAAATGAACGTATCTCTACACTTGAAAGCCCCCAATAACCAAAAGTGACAGGCAGGAAAAAGTCATATGAAAACAAAAATATTCTAAACACACACGATTTTGATACAACTGTGTGTTGTATTCTAGCATATATTTTGAATATACAGAATATTATCAGCAAATGTCATTCAGAGCGTTCGACGCGAAAATGCGATAAGCCTATCAGACGCCGCGCCGCGTTACGTTTTGTCTACAAAAAATAGATTTGCTAGTATTTGCAAGTTTATTGGTAAATTTCTGTTTTAGTTATCACTATATTTTTATAGGGGAATGTGAATTGTACTTTTGTTCACAGAAATTTTTTTATGTTTGTATCATACTCTTATGAGAACATATAGTAAGTTTAAATAACCTTTTTATATTAAATATACTGTTTGTGATTATATTTCTTTAAAAGATTTTTTTTAACTTAACGCTGTATCCCGCATATAAAATTTAATTTTGAATTTTTTGCCGGCTCTTCTCAGCAGAACTGCCTTTCGAGCCGGTAGTAGCTTCCGTTAGGACTGACACAACAGACATCTTTTGTAAATTGACGATTCAAAAGTACTTGTAACAGCCTATTTGAATAAAGAATATTTTGATTTTGGTTTTTTTTTATTTTATAGTAGGCAGAGGAAACCTGAGAACCTAGTGTTAAGATACTCTTTGTGAAAGTACCTATATATTTCTTGTATTTAGAGGATTATAAGTGAAGGAAATAATAGTTTATTATACCATTGTGAAGCAGAGGTCAACGGTCAACTTCTGACTGTAATCGCAATGTGGGTTTGATTCAAACTTGGAGGAATGATTATATTTATATTATTTTAATTTTTCTGCTTTGCTAAGACTAAGCGCGGCGTTGAGTTCCACCATTTAACACTCAATGTCTTGAATTCGAACCGTAAGCGATAAACGGAGTATTTTGACACTAGGTTCCCTCGTACTATCCTTTTAGACGATCGAAGCTTAAAAAAATAATATAAAGATACTTAATTGTAACAATGTTAATATATTATGAATAGTGGATATGAACTACTTTTACAAAAATAAGTAATAACATAGATAAGTTTACGTTTTCATGTCTCTCATATATATGGCAGATGTAATTTAGTTAAACATCTAATCTTTTCTATTTTTAGCCAATAATGTCCTTAATGTGTCGTACCGAAGAAGAAAATTTTAAAAAATATTTAAATATAATCATTCCCTCAAGTGGTAATCGAACCAAAAACCAACCACGTTTACAGTTAAATGCTTTCCCACTGTGCAACTGCTCCTCTATCTATGGCCAAGTAAGCTGTAAGTAAAAAAACTATGCAGGTATATTTTAAATTGGCAAACCGTATTGACTGTTGGCACCAGTGCAAACGAGCGGTGTGATTGAGCGCTGGGCCTCACTCCTCAGTCCTCAGTGACTTTTGGCAGTTGTTTCCTCCACGCAGTTGAAACGTTCAATTTATATCGGCGAAGCGTATCGAAACACTCACGAGATTGCGAATATACGTTTGTTTGAGTTTTTTTCTGTTTTGTATATCTTTGTATGTATATTTATTTGAGGCTATCATAGCGCAGTGGAATAGGTTAATTGTAAGTGCAAGTGGTTGTGAGTTGCCATTCGAGTGAATGTTATAACCATTCACTTTTATAAATATTATATTTATACTTTTAAAAATATGAAGTATTTTCATTTTCTGGGTTTGGTAACAAGGCAAAGCGCGGCGTTCAGTTCCGCCATTCAACACGCAATGCCTCAATCTGGCGGAACGGATTTGTTGAAAGAAAACGGAGTGTCTTAACACTAGGTTCTCAGGTTCTCTCTGCCTACCCTGCTATATGTGGGATACAGCGTGAAGTTAAAAAAAAAAGAAAAAAAAAACTTTTATAATATTTTCTCCGCTTCTAGTAAAACCGTGGCGTCGTTTCGGATCTGAAAACGCAATGTCTCGAATTTGGATGGCGGGTATCTTCCACACATTTGGAGGGAAATCATTCAGTTACCCATACTTCGTTCCTTTGAAGACAAAACTTGCTGGGTTGCGAAACATCGCACTTAGCCTGTCCATACCACAGGCATCTTGTATGTGAAGTCTAAGTGCTCAATTTAAGAATATTCAAGAGCTAGTAGACATAGATATACAAAATTCTGAAATTATTAAAAATATGCGGAGTTGAGTTACGCCACGAAACACACAATGTCATAATTTGCCAAAAGTTCTGTATCTTGACACTAGAACTCTGCCTACCCTGCTATATAAAAAGTGTAAATAAGAAGAAAATATGTTGCTCCAAACATATATGTAACTACGAACGGATTTTAAAGTAAAACCCAGCTTCCATAGATAGAGTCAATCTAATTGAACATTTCTATTGGGCGGATGTATACAAGTGCCAAGGACTGCTCTACATCACCGCCTCGATTGTGTCGCTGCCAAAACTGTAACCGATTTGAATTTTGCTATTTTAAATATGTACTCGTATTGCTACGCAATTGTAGCTTAAAGATTATTTGATTATCATAATATGAATACGTGGAGCATCAATTCTGGATCACTATTTTACCGACTTCAAAAAAGGAGGAGGTTCTAAATTCGACTATAATTTTTTTTTGTGTGTTTTAAAGTATAGTAGTTTAGTATTTTCATTTCTTGGGTTTGGTAACAAGGAAAAGCGCGGTGTTGAGTTCTGTCACTAAGCACGCAATGCCTCAATTCGGCGGAAAGTGGGAAACGGAGTATCTTGACACTAGGTTCTCAGGTTCCCTCTGCCTATTCTGCTATATGCGGGATACAGCGTGAAGCTATGTATTTATGTATGTATGCATGCTTAGAAAACCGTATATGGGATTTGTTAATACTGGATAGTACTCGTAGATATATATCGATATGTTATGGAAAAATTACTTAAAATCTTTATAAATTGTATCCTACGTACGCAAAAGAGTAAAAATCGCCTATGTTCATAAACTTTTGCATTTATAATATTTTAGGACTTACATAAAATAGATTTCATAAAACAAAATTGAATATGAAAGAAAGAAAACATGATACAAACGAATATCAACAAAATTGTCATTGATGGGAGCTGATATAGAATTCGTAGTAAAAACTTTAGGGTAAAAAAAGAGACGGTGATAATATGTAAATATTATTATATCGGATAACTCTAGGAGTCTCTACCGAAGAAATCAAAAGTTCAAAGGACATGAGAAGTTAAGTTTAGAAGGTTGTTGTTTGAACTCCAAATATTATATTAATAATAATAATTTCAAAGGACTTCCTGTTAAGATTTTTCTTTTATTTTATAGTTTCTCGTATTTCATAGATAACAGGGTAGTTAAACAGAAGTAAGAAGAATATACACTACTGTGTTAAGACACTCCGTTCGTCACGAAATTGAAAGTGATTGAACGAAAATATTGAAAGAGAACGGAGTGTCTTAACACTAAGTCCTCAGGTTCCCTATATTCGGGATAGAGTGTGAAGCTAAAAAAAAAGAAAAAAAAAGAGAAGTCTTACATCGAAAAAAAATACGTCCCAAAACTGATTACACAGTAGACAAACATATTATTTTGTATCTAAATAAAAAACTCGGGTCGGTCTAATGAAACGCGTGCATTTACTATGAACACCTGCAGCCGAGCTAATTAAAACTGGGATTAAGCGACGTTACGCATGCCTCCTTCGTAGCGAGATCCTGTATACATAATGAATTGTTGCTGTGGTGAGTGGAAAAAATTAAACATCTTTTAGTTGTTATTTTATACTGTAGACAGAGGAAATTAAATTTTTTATAAGAATAAGGTTTTTTAAATTGAAATTTTTAATATTTAGCTCTGTTATTAGTACGTTCTACTAATCTTACTATTATCTCGGTGTTTGTGAAATTGGATGCCTCTTGATCTTGATGACTCTTTGACGCAAAAACTGCTGAACAGATCTAGGTAATATTTTACAGTAATATGTCTTATATATTAAAATAATTTTTATACTGTTTCTAAAATATTACAATTATTATTGTATTTTTTATTATTTATATGTGTTACAAAGAAAGAAATATACAGATATTCAAAAGCAAAACATAGCAGATATTTAAAATCAGATAATGAAATTGTTAAACTAATAATCGTAATAATCTATTAGGTTCTTGAGGCGCAGTGGGTCAGTATCTGACTGCAAATAAGATTAGTTGTGCATTCGATTCCCATCCGGGAATCAAGTAAATGATTATATATTTTCTTTTTTTTTTAGCTTCACGCTGTATCCCGCATATAGCATTATGATTGGCGGAACTCAACGCCGCGCTTTGCCTTTTTACCAAACCCAGGAAATAAAAATACTAACATTTCCAGGAGTGGGAATCGAACCCACAACCTGTCGAGTTTACAGTTGCATGCTTTAGCTTCTGTGCCACGACAGGCATTATATTTATATTATATTAATTTCTCCTCTAATTTCGCTCTAGCAAGACAAAGCTGGACGTTGAGTTCTGCCATTTAACACGATATATTTCAAAATCGGGCGAAAGGCATAGATCTGTATGTCATTATAATAACTTCTCTCTGACTACCTTGCTATGCATACAGCCTAAAGCTACATTACAATGAATATTTTAAACCAAACATACATACCACCAATGGGAATTGAATTGGTGACCTCTTTAGCAAATAGAGGCGTTATAAATGTATCAGCAATACATTGATTCAACCTAGCCCCATAATGTTTGCATAGCGCTCGATAGTTTCGCCTAAATGAAACACTGAGTTATTATCTACAACAATAGCTATCGCTTTATTTGAGCTGGTTTCATCTAAATATCGCTTGAATTTTCAAAAGAGATATTAACGTATTTGTATGGGATTTTCATTTTTTTAACACTTTTTTAGTACATTCAACACAAATGTGTGTGCAAGTAATTTGATCACTTCAAATTATAACCCTTAATTTATAAGGGTAAGTAGAGAATCTAATGTCAAGACACTCCACTCTCAGCATATTGCCCGAATTTAAGACATTGCGTGTAAAAGTGCAACTCACGGGGTTGCACTTTTCACGGTTGCACAACACGGGGTTGTTTTGTGTTAGGGCATGGAAATGGAAATATTATATAATAATCATTTCCTCAAGTGGGACTGGAATACACGTTTATTTCAATCCTATGCATCTGCAGACTACCTTACTGTGTAGGAGAACGTGTGAAGCTTATAAAGGGTGTCCCAAAATTAACGCAAGATTTGACTTTGCCGCCATTTGCTATTATATTCATTATTCATTCGCTATTAAAAGACTAAAATGGCATTTTCTATTTAATTCAAATCTTGTGTTAATTTTGGGACACCCTATATTATGAATACCTTAAAAGTTACTCATTAGATCTTAACTAAATTTAAATAGAACCACATCAGAAGCTATCACATAAAAAAATAATCATCAAAATTTGTTCACCCAATAAAATGTTACGCGGTCACACACATAAAAAAAACACAATCGAATTGAAAACCACCTCCCTGTTTTCACGTCGGTTTAAAAAATACCTATTTCATACTAAAAAAATCATTTATCAAGTAACTACAAATTTATAAACTTGAGTGAATAGAAAAATCCTCTTTAAAATTACTATATGTACTGTATACGCACGAGTGACTCACATTGTGTGATAAGCTTTAGTATTCAGAGTTGGGAATGCCGTGCTCGTGCGTGAGTATATTTACATTTAATTTCTTATGAAATCGCGTTACCGTTATTTTGTTATATCAAAAAATATTGTAAAAATGTCTTACATTTACTGCTTATTACGGACAAAATTTAGCTTCACGGTTTTTTAGAAGTCAGAGAGAATGTGATGATTTTTCCTGTGAAGGGAACGAGGTTAGAATACAATTCCCCTCCGCTGCTGGGTAGTGTCCCGTAAGAGGCGGAAATCCCAGTAGTTTGGTGATAGGAGGGTCGTCCTCCGTCAGGTTCGCGACCACTATCATGTCAAAGTCGAACCGCAAAAAATCTAATGCGTGTGTTCGATGGCATGTAAACCAGGTTTTTCCCCTTTTGTTAATCTGTTTAGGAGTGTTAAGACACTCCGCTCCCCACTTTCTGCCGAATTGAGGCATTGCGTGATGAGTAGCGGAACTCAACACCGCTCAACTCATTGTATAGATAGCTTTATATTAAAGTTCTCTAAATAAAGAGTGTTTCTTTTCTCTCTTTTGTTTTATTATGATCTGTGAAAACGTCAAGAAATTTATCTCTTTTCTGATGCAGATGGGATTTACTTGATCCACCGCGATGGCGTTGGTAACCTAATTGAGGCAATGTCAAAGCAATACCAATATCAATTTATCATATTATTATTATTTTACCTGGTTATACAAAACGAAACGCTGAGAAAAAAAGGTGACCTAAGTAGCTTTTTACAATATTTTCTTTGCTTCCCTTGCAAAATGTACAATTTTTATTTTCTGATTTTTTTGAAACAAAATAGTGTAAAGCAACGGCGAGGAGTCCATACAACTCGATTCTCACCGGCTTGCCTAACTTTTCAAATTACAAGTAAGAGACCTTAAAAAAAGCTCGCTAGGAAAATGCTCTGACATCATATAGACCTAAAAAAAATGGTCATCGCCAAAATTGTATAGTAAAATTACGAAATACCTTGACATCCTATACCGATTTCCCTTAATATATCGGCTTCCCTAAAAATTACTGGCTTCCCTAAACATATATACCGGTTTCCTTAAATATACATCGGCTTCCCTTAATTTGGCTTTCCTAACTAAAATTTTCACCCCTCGCCACTGGTGTAAAGCTTTCCTTTAATTTTTTTTCTTTAATAATTTTTAACACATCTGACTCTCTCGCTAGAGATAAAACGTGGAGCTAAATAATAATAATAGTAAATTTTCAATCTATATTAAGAAATACTATACTTAGTCAACTGATAGAATCCTAATTTTGCCTACAAAGGTATACCAAGATATGAAATGGAGTTCCATCAAATAACCTAACAATATTATATAAGGGTTTACGTGATAAAACCAATCACCTATCTGCGTGAACAATAAAACGTGACGTATCGACATCCAAGCATTCATTGTCTATATATGTATAAATATATACGTACTAGTTGTTACCCACGGTTTCGTTCGCCTGCTCGATGAGAATCTACAATACATCATACACAATATCAGATTTATCAGCAGTCTGAATAGGCTATAGCCTAGGGCGGTAGATTTTTGGAAGCGCCACATATTAAATATATAACTAAGTAATTTGATGGAAAGTGAGGAACGGAATTGTTGAAAGAGAATGGAGTGTCTTAACACTAGGTTCTCTGGTTCCCTCTGCCTACCCTGTTATATGCGGGTTCCAGGCATTGCTTGACTTGACTTATCAGCCAATATTTTTAAGTTAAAAGAGAGCGAAATTGCAATAACTGTGAAATACATTGCATATAATATAGTTATCAAAGGTTGTTTTGCTGTTCTCCAGCTTCCTATATCAACTCAAAAAGAAAATCGTAAAATAAGGTCAAATAAACAAACAAACAAACATACTTTGCTATTTATAATATTAGTAGATATATTTTGTATATATTATGATATAATAAATTTTTATGTATAGATATATAATAGAAATAAGTAAAGTAAACAGTATTCGTCTCACGTTTGATTCTCTTGAATCGCCCGGCTATATTGAATCTTTTCGTCAGATCCATCGTATTTATTACGTGTTTGAAATTGCGGTATCGGGACAATATAATATGGGTTACATTATCAATGCAATATTTGTTTTTGATGAAACTTCAATATTTCTTTTTGTTTTGTTATATAAAGTTGCTAAGCTAAACTATACTGTATCCTGCGACTTTGTTTGTGGTTATAAAATCTAAAATCCCGATTTTTTCTATTTTTGCAGGAATTTTGGAAATTTTTTATTGCTCTTATACTCCCCTACACTCTCCAATTTCATTCAGTATTTTTTTCGATTATGATGGAAATGCTGTTGTCCGGATACATTTTATAACGCAAACATTATATATAGATAGTGGTGGTGGTGGTAGTGGTCCTTATCCTGTGGATATGAATTGAACATGGATGATTATATGAGAAATTCTCTCATGTCCTAAGTATGATAAGTAAAAGTTTAGCAATATATCGAATTTAAGTGGACGGAGGACGAACTTTCAGTTGTTTCTGTCTACTATGCTATGCGGATAGAAACCAAAAGCTCATTATTTAAAGTATTTGATAGATAAAGAAATAAAATTTTCAAGCAACTTATTTAAAAGTGGTTTATTGAACAGCTTTTTGTCTTAAAAAAAAGATCGAAAATCTTAAATTTTGTCAAGAATTATCCAATCCATCTCGCTATATACCTATCTAAAAAGCCCTATATTAAATAGAATTACATCAAAAAGTGGAATTTATTACCTTAAAAATCTATTTTAGTCAGTCTATCTCGCTAATTAAAAAATCCGATTGTCAGTAAAGTCATATCAAAACAAGGAAAATATTTTCAAATAAATATTTTAGACTTTTTTTTGGGACTATAAAACCCAAAAAATATTGTCAAAATATCTGAGATTTCAGCACGAGTTCAGTCTGTCTCGCTATCTCGCTATCTAGGTGTATCCTAATTCAATACGGGTTAGTTTCAATCGGCCGACGCGACGTGACACGAATGGTACGGGATAATGGAGTGCTTAAAACCGTAGTATGGTCTGAGCGACGGGTTCCCTTCGTGACAGTTTTGCTGGCTACAGTTTGCTGGGTGAATGTGTATATTTTAGGCTGAATTTTCTTTGAAATTTATATTAAATATAAGATATAAGACAAATATTAGGCCGTTATGGCGCAGTAGGATACAGTTTCATTGTAAATACGATTGGTTGTGAATTCCATTCCTATTAGGAAAATATATTTAAATATAATCATTTTCCTAGAGGAATAACAGAAAAATCTCTCTATAATCTACTAAAAGGTCTCGGCCTGTCTAGAAATATTATCAGTTCATTTCTAGCACGTATTTCGAAGGCGGCATTTGTAGGATCTTTTCAAATTTGGTTAGGTAGAGAGAGGAGCGCGGACAGTGGAGGTGAACATTAATGCGCATTTTAAAGGGGCCTCTTAAACTTACGCTTGGGTCGTAAGTCCCAGGCACTCTCCAAATTCGTCTTTTTGCAACGCTATGGCCACCCGCGCGGTGAATCCATTGATTGCCAAGGAGTTTCTTTTTTTCTTTCCTCTATTTTTCATCTTTGGTAACATAAAGCGTGGTGTTTGTTTCGCTTCTTAGTGCGCGATATTTTGAATTCGTGTGCAAATTGCAGAACCGAATGTCTTATTTTGAAATCGGTTAAGAATATTAAAAATAGAATAGATATTTTCACACATGTTCATATCGAATGTATTTTAGTCATTAGTAGAAATTCATGTAAATTAGGTCGATTTATATTTGGTAGTGATTCCAAATTGGAGTGCAGTTCCCATATCGTCGAGATATTTGCATTAATAATTCCCGACTTATAAATAATTGTAGCAAATTATAGCACTCGTGGTTTGAAAGTCCAAATGTTTATCGTGTAAGTCTAGCCATCATCTATCTGTTCTTTTTAATATAGGAATATTTTTACGCTCCCAAGGTATAGTTTTGAAAATTTTCAAGCCTATAAATGTGATTTGAATATAAAATCATAGAATACTTAAATATCCCAATCACCCTACGAGAACATGTCTTTATCTTTTTCTTTTTGCAACTTCATGCTTTTACCCTTAGCAGGGTAGACAAAGAGAACATTGTGTTAAGACACTTCGTTCTCTTTTAAAATTTCGATTCCCCACTTTCCGACGAATTGAGCAAATGCTTGCTGAATGGCAAAACTCAATACTACGTCTAGCCTTATTATCAATGCGTGGAAATGAAAATATTAAATATTAATTATCGCTAGTGTCCCTGTTGACGCGTTAATAACGCGTCCTAGCAACGTTTGTATATGTCTTTATATAAATATTAAACTCACTATATAAAAATTGATGTCAAACCATGGTAGTGTGTGTAACATTTATTAATAATTTATTGTACCTTTTTTGCATTCATTTAAAAAGATATTATGATTCTACACTCCTTCATTATATAAACTATAAGTGTGCCAAATTTCTTGCTCCATCGTCCACGTATTTTTCGTAAAAAGGTATCCAAAGTTTTTGCTTCACATATTTATATATAGATTACAAATATTAAATATATTCTTGGAGTGTGACACATAACCAGTCGCGTTTACAGCCGCACAATTGTGCCTCTAGTCATGACTGGCTAGCAGAGAATTGATGCAACTTTATGGGACCGATATTTGTTTCGATTGACAGTTTAATTGTGAAAGCCTTAAAATCTTCTCAAGGGACTTATCTTAGCTGTTGGTTCAAGATTTGGTACGCGCATTGCTTGAACGACCATGAGAGACGTTTCTCAATTAGGTTAGGCGTTAGGTTTCACCACTTGATATGCAATGTCTTAAAGTGATGAAGTGTCTAACACTACGTTCTCTTTGCTTATCTTGTCATATGTGGAATAAACATGATAAAAAGACGCGTGAGTGTACGCATGTAAAAAGTTATACTTTTTTAGAGTAGCTAGATAAAAATATTTCTAAAAGCTTTACCCTTCGCGCTGTCCAAAGTTTGTAGCGAAAACGTCATTAATAATAGATAACCGGTATTCAATACATTGAAGGAAAGTTTTAATATAACGAATTTAATTAGATGTTAAATATTTTTTTCATATTATAAAAAATAATATAAATAATATTGACTAGCTAGTGTAATATTCTAGAAAACTTTATATTAAATTTAAAAAAACTTCTATTTTCGTTATTTATTAATAGTTCTTTCCCGCGGCTTCGCTCGGGTGATCGATGTCAATTTATAGCATATACTGTAGTGTTAGTGCGTATGTGCGTTAATTTTAGACTTTGAAGTAGCTAAACTATCTAACTATCTAACGCCTGTCGTGGCGCAGAGGCACAAGTGTGCGATTATTAACGCGACAGGTTGTGGGTTCGATTCCCATTCCAGGAAATGTTAGTCTTTTCATTTCCTGGGTTTGGTGACAAGGAAAAGTGCGGCGTTGAATTCCTCCACTCAGCACGCAATGCCTCAGTACGGTGGAAAGTGAGGAACAGAATTGTTGTAAGAGAACGGAGTGTCTCAACACTAGGTTCTCAGGTTACCTCTGTCTACCCTGCTATATGCGGGATACAGCGTGATAAATCATGTCTGTCAAAATATTTTTTTATATAAAAAGCCTCCTACGACCCTTTAATATCTCTAAGGATATTTGCACAAATGTTTATGATAATCGGTTGAGTAGTTTTGGCAGGAAAGCGTAATAAGCATTTATTCTTTCTCAATTATAATCCACCTTTGTTACAATAATAAGTTCCAAAAGTACCAATACGAATATAGCTACACCAAGCCTTCACTCGCGGCGTGCATATCAAATGAAGTGGGTAATTGCGAAGGCAATTAGACGTACAATGAGTCTCCAATTAAACCATCATTAGCCTGACGCCAGAACCAATCTGTAGATGACCGTTAATTACGATTGATTTGCGAAAATATTTCCCCTTAGACACTATGGTTGGTTGAGATTAATGAAATGTCAATATATTAGACATTGCACGGTTATGTGATTGTGTTTGATTTTTAGTTTCATGCTTTTTGTCGCATAGCAGGGTAGTAAGATAGAATATAGGGTCAAGACACTCTGTTATCCACTTTACGACCTAAGTGATAGCGTGTTAAATGACGGAACTCAACACCATGCTTTGCTTTTGTTTTAACGGTGTTGTACTTTACGCTGTATCCCACATATAGAAGAGTAGACACAGGGAACCTGAGAACCTAGTGTTAAGACACTCCGTTCTCTCTTTTTATTATTATTTATTTTTATTAATTATTTTATAAATCTAAGTTTTGTGAATAAAATTTGAATACCTTTTAGTGAATTTAGATAAATCATATTTAAATAAGAAAAAGTATTTGAAGAACGAAAAACTGAATTTACAAATAAAGTTTAAACTTAAAAATGCCGGCTTGAAAAGTTTAATTTTTGATATAATTTATGAAATTAAAAAGCAGCTTCACGCTTATCTCGAATGGTAGGCTAGTCAGAGAGAACATAGGGTCAAATCTCTCTGTCTACCCTGCTAGGGACAAAACATTCCGTTCTCCATTTTTTGCCCTAACTCATTGCATTTTAAGTAGCGAAACTCCTAGCTGCGCTTTATTTTACCAGAGAATAAGATGAAAATGTCGCCTGTCGTGACGCAAAGGCAAGCGTGCGACTGTAAGCGCGACAGGTTGTGGGTTCGATTCCCACTCTAGGAAATGAAATTTTTAATTCACTGGGTTTGGTAACAAGGCAAAGCGCAGCGTTGAGTTCCGCCACTCTGCACGCAATGCCTCAATTCGGCGGAAAGTGGGGAACGGAGTGTCTTAACACTAGGTTCCCTCTGCCTACCCTGCTATAAGCGCGATACAGCGTGAAGCTATGTATGTATGTTTGAAATGAAAATATATATTTTTATATAATTACTACCCCAAGTGGGAATCGAACCCACAAACAATCGCGTTTACAATTATTACTATATCAACTTAATCAAACCAATATAAAACAATAAACCTCCTTTAAAATACATAACTTAGTTAAAATAAAATGTATGACACGCATGGGATAGATTCCAATGTAGCTAATTGCTATACCAATTAAGGCTAAGCCAATGAGTGCCAAATCGACAATACAATCTGTAGATTTGTATCCCGCGTTATTAAGTAGGATCATACTAATGAGTGAAGATGGATTGGAATTGAAATTGTGATTGGCAATAGTCGTCTAATTTTGGCAACGACGCAAAATGTGCATGTTGGTTTAAGAGTTTAATGGTATTTTTTCATCATTATCATTATCATCATCAGCCTGTCGTGGCGCAGAGGCACAAGCGTGCGACTGTAAAAAGACAGGTTGTGGGTTCGACTCCCACTCCAGGAAATGTTAATCTTTTTATTTCCTGGGTTTGGTAACAAGGCAAAGCTCGACGTTGAGTTCCGCCACTCAACACGCAATGCCTCAATTTGGCGGAAAGTGGGAAACGGAAATTTTGAAAGAGAATGGAGTGTCTTAGCACTAGGTTCTCTGGTTCCCTCTGCCTACCCCGCCATATGCGGGATATAGCGTGAAGTTAAAAAAAAAAAACATCATCAGCCCTTTTTCGTCCACTTCTGGAAATCGACCTCCCCAGTTGTTAAAGCAAACCGTCTCTACCGACTGAACCGCCAAAAGTCTCTAGTTACATAAAAAAATTGATACTTCAAAATGATGACAATGTCTTATGAATTTTCGATCAGGGTCACGTGTTTAACATTTTTTACATAAAGTACACAATGTCACTAAACAAGTTTTCACTTCAAGAAACTATAAGATTTACATTTATTATACAAAACGTGGCATTTACTCTAAGCAAAAAAAGGACACAAGGCACAAGTGTGCGACTGTGAAGCGACAGGTTGTGGGTTCGATTCCCACTCCAGGAAATGAAGTATTTTCATTTTCTGGGTTTGGTAACAAGGTTGAGTACCGCCACTCAACACGCAATGCCTCAATCTGGCGGAAAGTGGGAAATGGATTTGTTGAAAGAGAACGGAGTGTCTTAGCACTAAGTTCTCAGGTTCCCTTTGCCTACCCTGCTATATGCGGGATACAGCGTGAAGTAAAAAAAAAATAGAAGGACTAAATTATAGTCCTAGCCATATAAAATGGTTTAAACGTTAACTTTCAGTACGTAACAGACGCACGTACTGTTTGCTTTAGGTAGGTAAAGTGCTATTCAGACTGAACTTTTCTCATAAACTGGCCGAACTTGAATGACACGTCTAATTACATGATACCTCTTACTTGGTAGTAAAAGAAAGTAGTTTAAATGTGAAATGAATTCTATTTGTCAAGTTACTTTATGAATTGAATTGGATATTTTTAACTGATTTCAACTGTATTCTTATCCCGGTTTTAATAGCTTCCGTTGTATGCAACGGATACTTTGAACGCGAATTTGATGGACTTTGAAACGTCGGAATAATTTTAATTCTTGCATACTTATTAAGGACTTGGTCTTAAATTATAAAAAATGGTGGACGAAGTGTCTTGACACTGTTTTCTCACTGAATATTCAGTATAACGGGAAGAGGGGTGAAACCAAACACATTTAATATTAAACGCTATCGTAACTTACATGGAAAGTGTAACTGTACACGCATTGGTCGTAGGTCCGATGCCTTCTTGAAAATTTTAAGCATTTTGTGTAAAATTATTCAAAAAGTATACTTTCAAATTATTAACTATACATACATATACATATATAGATAGAAGACAAACATATTGGAAGCGACGTAACTGACTGAATGGGGCCGCGCGGCGCATAAAAGTAAACAGCTGACGGTTCACTCACATCCTATCGGCCTCTCGACCTTACAATACACGTGACATTATAAATATATCACGGATCTGTTTGTGGATGCGGTATTTTGTTTAATTTTTTAGAAAATAGTTTCAAGATACTGACCGAATTTGAGGCATAGCGTATTAAGTGGCGGATTTGTATACCAGAGATAATGATGATAACAAACATTCAACAATGTAAGCAATAGATGAGGCAATAATTAAAAATTTATCTAAAAAGAAAACTAAGTTCAAAATGCACTGATAAGTAAAATTATTACGAATAACTCAAAAATTATTTGTCAATTCGTAACAAAATTTAAATGAGATCGCAAAATCATAAAAATTGGTTCCTGTAAAAAGTTATGTGGTAACACAAAAAAAATATATATCAGCTCTTTTACAGCTCTACATTTTTGAAGTCGGTCAAAAAATCGGATTTATAATTTTTCTAAAATTTTACTAAATTTGTATGAAAACAAAACAATTATATTTGTATGTAAACGAATACATTTTCAATGCAAATAATATTCTGTTCTAAAAATGTTTTTCCATTATTTGATTTCACAAAATGAGTTGCGAATTATACAAATACACATAATAAATAAAATAGTCGAGTATGCAATTCAATATATACGCAAAAGGTAATAATCAGGTATAATCAGGTTCCATGATTATATATTAATATACTCGTATAACATTTCCTAAAGTGGGAATTGAACCACAACCTCGTTTAGTCATAATTGACTAAACGAGGTTGTGGTTCAATTCCTACTCCAGGAAATGTAAAATTTAGTATTTTCATTTCTTGGGTTTGGTAACAAGACAAAGCGCGGCGTTGAGTTCCGCCTTAACACGCATTGTCTCAATTCAGCGGAAAGTGGGGAACGAAATTGTTGAAAGAGAATGGAGTGTATTAAAATTAGATTCTCTGGTTCCCTCTGCCTATGCGGCCCTGCTATATTATGCTATATTCCCTGCTATATGCGGGATACAGCGTAAAGTTAAAAAAAAGTGCTGATTTTTTTATATGATTAAAGAGAAACTTTAATTTCAATGAATAACTCTGCCTATAAATACCTCTGTGCCACGACTGGCGTTTATTATAATAATTTATATTATTATTCATTTTTATTAAATCATTTCCTCTGATTCATTAGGTTACGGTGAAACGGAAACGAAAAGAAGTTCACTCTTATTCACATACGAGAGAATCGCTAAGTTGAAAATAGATGCCGTCTCCATAATTTGCGACACAGTTCCATTGCGTGGCTTGAGCCTAGCGAGCCAATCAGGCCAAATGTTTTTTGCGGCAGTATCGGGCCCCGAGCGGGTCCTTATTTCCTGTAAACTTACCAAACCTACTACTATTGTGTTTCGAAGATTATTATTTTTTATGTGAATATATTTATATTACGAGAGATATATTTATTGTTATGAGAGATATAGATTTTGAGTACATTCTGAAATTCATAGACATTAAAAGTTCAATTTGCTGATTTGAATAGAGTTGACATCATTATGTATACATGTGAGAAGATAAAAAAATATATTTTATTTAACAAAGCGCTTTTAAATGTCTATAAAAATTTATTTATATTACACAGGCATTGTTAACAAAACAACGAAAATGAGCTATAACAAGCGTATAAGAATTTCGACGTGGTGCGCACTGGTTCGAATCTTGTTTTGATTTTTCTAAAATATTTTTTTATTAGTATATGTATAACCCTTTAATATTATTTATATATTCATTTGCATACGTAGTGGTGGAACAAAAATATCTATATAAAATAATCATGTCCACAAATGGATTTGAACTTAAGACAATCCTGTACAATTAATCTTTTCAGAGTTGCAAGAATATAATATATTAAATCAAAATAAATATATTAAAAACCATAGTTTATAACCGTAGTAAGGGATATAATGTACAAAAACGACTTTCTTTGGATCCCGCGTCATCCCTGAAAATGTGCCGCCTAACAACCGCTCTCTATTTTAGGCGCTGGAATAAAACGTTTTGTATCGGGAATTGAATTGCCTGCTCCTTGACCACTGGCCACATTGAGGATCTTTAGATACCTCCTGTGGGTCAGATTAGACAAATTCGATTTCGTATCCTGTACCTTTTTTAGTTATATACTTAGCTTCACGCTTTATCCTTAGTGGGGTAGACAGAGGGAACGGACCAAACGCTACGGCATGTATATGTCTTTCGCCTCGTCGTCACTCATTAACCTCTTCATACATTTTTTTAGTTTTAATGTAATTTTCTGAAAGTATAAGTTATTTCTGATTATTACGCGAGAGAAGTTACAGTTCCACGTTTTTTCCTTCTGTCAAAATTCTGTTCACTTTTACCTGAATTTAAGACAATGCTGCTTATGTGACTGAACTCAAAGCCGCGCTTTATCTTACAGGGAAATGAAAATAATTTGAAAATAATCATGACCCTGGGTAAGAAGCAAACCATTGTCCCACTGTGCTACTTTGCAGTGGCGAGGGGTGAAAAATTTGTTACGCAAGCCGGTAAATTAAGAGAAGCCGATGTATGTTTAGGGGAGCCGGTATATATATTTAGAGAAGCCGGTAATTTTTAGGGCGAGATTTTTTTAAGTCTCATACTTGTACTTTGAATGAATGAATGAATGAACTGCTACTTTGCTATAATCTATGTTTTTCTAAGTTTCCCGAACTCGAAGTACTTATTTCTATATCAAATTTTGACCTATAACTTAAGTATGAAAGCACGAAATGCCAAGTTCATTACACCAATAAAGCATAGCTCGTAAACCATACGAGTATATACGTCTATCCGAACGGAATAGAGGCGTTAAAATATACAAAAGAAAACGATATAACTCCACATTTGAGTTCCACTTTATGTCCCTCGCCATAAAATGTTACGGCAGGTACAAACGCTACTTAAAGGGCCAGAAAGTATATAAAGTACACTAAATATATAAGATCTTTATTAAATCATCTCATAGGCCTGATACAGACATTTTCATTTTCATTTCCTCGCTCTGGTAACAAGGTAAAGCGCGGCGTAGAGCTCCACCACTCAGTGACTCAGTCACTCAAAGTGGGGAACTGAAATGTTAAGAGAACGGAGTGCCTCAACTCTTTGTTTTCTGGTTCCCTCTGCCTACCCTGCTGTGAGCGGGATACAGCGTGAAGCTAAAACAAAACAATTTTATATTACTAAGCCATCGTAGCGCGCTTGGTTGTGGGTTCAATTCCCACTCGGGGAACGATTAAATTTAAATCGTTTTTCATGAATTGATCGGTCTGGTAGCAAAACAAAGCGTGTATCTCGCGTGTTCTGCCACTTAAAGCACAATATCTCAAATTTCGGGCGGAATTCAGGAAAAGTGGGAAATGGAATGAACAGAAACATTATAGATATATACATATATTCAGGTCCATAATTTTTTTTAGCTTTAAGTATCTTTTTTACTACACAGTAGGCATAAAGAACTTAGTGATAAAACGCTAGACCTTAAATTTACATCCATTATTAAATATTTATAGACTTACCACCGAACTTACTCCAGATTGCAAAAAGCGAAAACTAAAGTTTTCGAGAATTTAGTTTACAAGTTTTATGTAAAAAGTAAGAAAATCACTTTCAAATAAATAGCATTTAAATTTTGCTAAATTATTACCAATAACTCAAAAACTACACATGAGATCTTAACTAAGCTTGAATTGTGCCACACCAGAAGTATTAGCTATCATACAATAAAATAATAACCTAAATCGGTTCACCCAATAAAAAGTTATGCGGTAACAAACACACACAAAAAATACAGTGAAATTTAGAACCTCCTTCTTTTAAATCAGTTAAAAAGTCTTATAGCCTAAGCGAAGTGTAATAAGCGAAGCGAAATAAGCTAAGCTATAAATAATTAACGCCTGTCGTGGCGCAGAGGCACAAGTATGCGACTGTAAAGCGACAGATCGTGGGTTCGATTCCCACTTCAGGAAATGAAGTATTTTCATTCCCTGGGACTGGTAACAAGATAAAGCGCGATGTTGAGTTCCGCCACTCAACGCGCAATGCATCAATCTGGCGGAAAGTGGGGAACGGATCTGTTGAAAGAGAACGGAGTGTCTTAACACTAGGTTCTCAGGTTCCCTCTGCCTACCCTGCTATATGCGGGATACAGGATGAAGTTAAAAAAAAATAAGCTATAAAGTAGCTATAAATAAAGCGAAGATATAAATAAGGGCGTGTACGAACTAAAATGAAGCGCACAATCAGTTGACACGCACACAACTAGCAACTGTATAGCATCTGGTCTCCCGAATGCGAAACCTCACGCACTTATTACGGACTCGGACTACCCTAAGGGACGCGACTTGTACGTGACGGTGTGAGGATATTTCATTAGATACTACGTGTTTTGATAGTTGGAAGGAGATTAATATGTATTGTTTTTTTCTTTTTAAACTATTAGTCATGGCGTTTAGATCCGCCACTCAACATGTATGTATGTGTGTGTGTATATATATATATATATATATATATATATATATATATATAGTAGCAAAGAAGGATAGTATATATATATATAAGCATAAGTTATAGGCATATATTATGCATATATATATATATATATATATATATATATATATGTGATTGGCAATAGTCGTCTAATTTTGGCAAACGATATAAATGAATGTTGGATTAAAGAGTTTCAATGATATTTTTGTCAATATCTAATGTCACATTACATTATCATTTTTTCTCTTTTTAACTTCACGCTGTAATCCGGCATATAGCAGGGTAGACAGAGAGAATTCTTCTTCGAACAATTCCGTTCCCCACTTTCCGCCAGCCGAATTGAGGCATTGCGTGTTGAGTGGCGGAACTCACAGCCTACCCTCTTTGCTCCTTACCAAGCCCAGAAAATAAAAATACTAAGCTTTACATTTCTGGAGTGGGAATCGAACCACAACCTGTCGTGTTCTTACAGTCGCACGCTTGTGCCTCTGCGCCACGACAGGCGCCAAAATTATAATAGACAATATAATTTTCTCTAGATTAGCGTGAAATGGAGAAAGGACATAACTGGGTTCTTATAAAAGCCTTTTTTTTTCAATGCCAAAGCAAAATTTTTGTAAAATGATCATATTTGAATATATTAACTTCCACTAATAATCGTTTGCATGTGAGAAGAGGTTGCGAAGAAAGCCCTCTTATAGTCCACTTAAGTTCAAGGTGTTGGTGATCTAGGTCGATTTCCGGTCTGGGGTATAGATCTATTTATAACATGTCTTATATCATAAAATATCTTAAATATAAACAATGGCTTTTCACTATAGCTTTTAGGACAAATTCTCAGGTTAAGTTGCCGAAATATATTGCTAATTTTCGTTAAATAGTAAGCAGTGTTTCTAAGGAAACCTGACATGAATACCTTATCGATGAGTCTTTTCTCTTTTTCTTTGCGATAACTGAGCCCTTTCTTACAGGATAAAACCCTTTTACTGGTACCACAAAACGGAGTCGAACCCACAATTAATAGTGTTTACAGTCAAACGCTTCCACTGCAATAGCCTCTAAGTCACAAAAGTAGGATTATACTACGTTAACTAATCGTAAAAGTATATATTTTATCTCCCGTAAATATAAAATATCTTATAAAATATAAAACAAACAGTAAAACTAAGAAATGAGTGCAAGTTAAGTTTATAATACAAATGTGGAAGTTTCAATTTTGTATTGCAGTGAGATTGCTCTGAAGTCTGAGCTGTCGTTGTCACCCATTTGTACCAATTTACTCTTTAGATTCTCGTACCTTTTACTATTGCCGCTACGTTGATACTTTCAACGTAATAACATGAAGATATAAAAAATAAATAACAAATTTTGTTATACTAATATTAATTTTGCGCCTGTCGTGGTGCGGAGGCACAAACGTGCGATTGTAAACGCGACGGGTTGTGGGTTCGATTCCCTATTCCAGGAAATGTAAAAGTTTAGTATTTTTATTTCCTGGGTACAACAGGGCAAATGTCGGGTGTTGAGTTCTTTCCACTCAGCACGCAATGTCTCACCCGGCGGAAAGTGGGTAACGGAATTGTTGAAAGAGAATGGAGTGTCTTAACACGTCGGTTCTCAGGTTCCCTCTGCCTACCCTGCTATATGCGGGATACAGCGTGAAGCTAGAAGAGATATGCGTGCTGATTGGCGAAACTAAATGTCCTTTCTCTTAACTAACCAAGGAAGTGAAAATGATTTAAATATCGACATTCTTTGCAAAATTTATTTTAAAAACATTATCTTAAAGCACTCGTGTATTATTTGCCTCATTTAGAGCTATTTCTCTGGAACTGTTTACTTGCATTTTCTTCTATTCAGTGTGTTAGTCAACTTCACAATTTGAGTTTCTAAACTCCTTTTTCTGAGTGCTTAACAGATTGTTTTGGGATTTTCGTCGTCGCTACTCAGCGTCTCTTGAGATTGCTGTCACTTTATTTTCTTGAAGTACGAGTAAATGCATACAATATATATGTGAAATTCATTCATGTGGCGGAAATTAAAATAACAAAAGAATCTCACTTCTATAATAATTGTAAGAGGGTTTGTGAGGATTCGTTACGCAAAAACTCCTAAACCGATCTAGATGACACTATAAAGTACTTTATCCTGTATTTATTTTTAGCTTTATCCTTTTTGTTTACACGTAGAAGGGTAGGCAGAGGGAACCTGAGAATCTAGTATAAAGACACTCCGTTCTCTCAAAGATGTCCGTTTCCCACTTTCCGCCAAATTGAGGCATTACGTGCTGATATGCGGAATTGAACGCCAACCTTTGCCTTGTTACCAGAGCGAGGAGAAACAAATACTACAAACAAAATATATATATAATGATTATATATATTTAATATTGTCATTCCCTGGAGAAAGATCGAACCCACGAACTGTATTCTTCATATAAGCGCTTTTAATTAATATATGTAACATGTATGTTGTAAAGGAAAATGCTCTCAGGATATTATGTAATTGCTGAGTGATATTTTGCTTCTGGCTACAAATCGCCAAAATTGATGATTATCATTTCCCACGTGTTTTCATGGAAATTTGGATGTGTGGCTAGAATATAACGTTACTTTTAAATAATATTAAAATTTGTAGGTATTATTAAATTTTTAACTCTTAATTTTTAATTTTAAATTCTATTTTACCTTTCCGCTTACTCAAACATATATGTCGAAGAGGATGTCATGTTTATTTAAATACATTAAAATTATTTTCGCCTATAAACATTAAAATATTAAAATTATTAACCCCTGTAAACGCGCAGGTTGTGGGTTCGATTCCCACTCTAGGAAATGGAATTTTTCATTTCCTGGATTTGGTAACAAGGCAAAGTGCGGCATTAAGTTTCGCCACTCAGCACGCAATGCCTCAATTCGGCGGAAAGTAGGGAACGGAGTGTCTTAATAATATTTTCGTATGTAGTCAGAGAGAACCTAGTGTCAAGACACTCCTTACGCCACTTACCGTCAGAATTCGAGATATTGCTATTTAGTGTCGGGACTCAGCGCTTTGTTTTACTAGAGCAAAGAAATAAAATAATATAAATATATTCTCATTCCCCGAGTGGGAATCGAACCTACAAACAATCACCCCACCACATCGCCACGATAGCTTCCGTTTTACTTTTTCGTGTACTAGAAATAAGCAGATATGATACTATGTTTATAATATTTTTTTTTCCAATTCCCCACTTTCCCACAGTAGGAACGGAATTGATGAAAGAGAGTGGAGTGTCTTAACACTAGGTTCTCTGGTTCCCTTTGCCTACCCGCTACATGCGGGATACAGCGTGAAGTTGAAAAAAAATATTTTTTTTAGCTTCACGCTGTATCTTGCAAATAGCCTGGTAGGCAGAGGGAACCTGAGTTGAGAACCTAGTGTTAAGGCACTCCGTTCACCACTTTTCGCCGAATGAGGCATTGCGTGCTGAGCAAATTTTGTAATATGTTTATTCATACATATTAAAAATATTTTCATATACTTTTTAAGTTATTATGAAAAAAATATAATAAAAAATAATACTCTTCACGTTCAATGTTCACAATAACAAATTGGATAACGAGTTGAAACGTCTCGTTTCTACGTAAAGTATTATTCGAATAAAGTTCAGTATTTCATTCCCGGCACTGTTATGTGATTGTAATGGTGTTTGTATGAAACATGATATTGAGAATAATGTTTTTAATGGAAAATGTCATAATATATTGCAACAGGCTGAAAAATGTGGACAGATGATGGCAAAAATCAATATTTATACTACGATTTGTATGTATGGTGCTGAATTAAATTATGTTTTTAAAACACGTTTTTAAATTTGTAAGCGCTATGGGTAATAAATGCGGCGTTGAGTTCCGCCATTCAATTAATTGTGACTAATCTAAATGGATTAAAAATATTAAAATTTGTTTGCAACATTGAAACAGGCTGAAAAATGTACTCGTAGACAGCTAAAAGCAAAAATCAATACTTATACCACGAATTGTATTTATAAAACTGAATAAAATTAGGTTTCTAGAAAACGCATTTAAATTTGTAGCCGCTATGGGAAGACAAAACGCGGCGTTGAGTTCCGCCGTGCAAACTGTGGCTAAATATTTTTTTAACTTTTAGATATCTTTTTTATAGATAATTTAGCCTTAATTAAGGGGTAGGCAGAAACAGAGATAATTAACATTAAAATTTTGTTCATATTGCATGTTGAATGGCGGAACCCAACGCATTAATTTCACCAGATCAGATAAGCAAGTTTCTTCTTAATCATGTTACACATCCTGACTGGGAATCGAACCTACATTTATCACTATACATTCAAACATTAACTAACACCAACGAGCAACCAGTTTAATATAAATTAAACGTAAATTGGTATTTCTGAGTGCAAACAACAAACAAAGTAGTAATTAAAAACCCAGTAAAGGACTGCAGGTGTATTCATATATATGTAAGCGAAAATTTTCATTTTACTTAGGTTTCTAAGTAAATTTGCATTAACGATTATCCAGCTAGAGTCCTGCGTAAATATTTGTGTTGACTGGTAACTTATGCTAATAACAGCGCCGAAACAACGGTCCCCGTAAGAAAATAAATACTGTTCTACACTTGATAATATGCCTTTACAATTTGTTGATAAAATATTCTATTTGATAATATGTGATATTGGTTAGAATAATTATTTATAATATAACGTGGAATAGTTAACGCCTATCGTGGCGCAGAGGCACAAGCGTGCGACTGTAAACGTGACAGGTTGTGGGTTCGATTCCCACTCCAGGAAATGGAATTTTTCATTTCCTGGATTTGGTAACAAGGCATAACGGCAAGGCATAATGGAAAATGTTGAGCTCAAATTGTAATGCAGTTTGCAAAAAAACAAAGTCAAACAAGGTTAAAAAAGATATCTAAAAAAAGTGGCTAGTAAAATATTGGATAAAATATTGCAAAAAATTAAAAATTTCATTTCCTAGTAGTATCCTGTCAGTAATTTTTACGTGAAAGTGATGTGCAGGTCACATACGACAGAAGCGAAACTAAGAAAAATGTTGAAGCAATTTGTTAAATCGTATTTTTTTTATTTTATTGTTACGAGTAATAGCAAACAATACATAAATGTTAGTGTCACACTCTTTCCTAGAGATATATCTGTCTCTTTTTACAATCGCTTTTTCGTTACACCAAGTTTGAAACTTGGAAATCACAACGATTCTAAAAAAAATCTACAATTTCGTGGAAACACTTTAAATATATATTGATGCTTTCAGACGGAGTGATTAATAAAACATGCGGTGAGGTCCCACCGTCCAGTCTAGATGCAGTTACTTCATTGAATTGGTTTTCGTAATGTAACTCCTATGACTTGAATGCTAGTTGTAAGCGCATTTTTATGATAACTAGTGTGCCCTTTGAGGCGTAACAACGCGTTGACTTTAGCAATGTATATGTCACTTTATATAAACATGGTTGTCGAATGCTTGGTAGTGCGTGTAACATTTATTTTGTTAATTTAATATATTTTTAATGTACTATTTCAGAAAAGCACTCTGCGCTCCTTCTCTATATAAACTATAAGTGTGTCAAATTTCATGCTCCTCCGTCCTCGTATTTTTCGTAAAAATGGATCCAAAGTTTTTGCTTTACGTATTATATATAGATTATCATAGATTTCGTTATTCGGTTGTGGTTTCGGTTCAGTCCCCGTGTAAGGTAATAATATTTTGTACTCGTACATGTCTTTGTGGCGCAGTAGTCCCTTTTCTTTTGGGGAATTGATTTAATTTCCCGCTTAACACAAAGCACGTCGTAGAGTTCTATCACTGTATCGATTTCGAGCAGAAAGTGGTAAACGGAGTGTCTCGACACAGAAAAAAGTGTATAACGGGAAAAACATGTTTTGTTTTCTTTAGACTAATCCAAATATAATGTAAAACGTATAAGATGTGTTATTGTAACGCGTTTCGTTTGCGTTGAATTCAAACGTGCTCTTGAAGTCCGAATAACATCTTGTTCTAACAAAGAAAACTGACTGTAAAAACAATTGAATTAAAAAGTAAAATAATTACGAATAACTCAAAAACTACACATTAGATTTTATCTAAATTTAAATGAGACCATATTAAATCACAAGCTATCAAAAAAATCACTAAAACTGATTCACCAAGTAAAAAGCTACACGATAAACACAAAAAATACAGTCCAATTGAGAACCTTCTACTTTTTTTGAAGTCTGTTAAAATAACATATCTAATATAATTCAAAACAAAATTTACAATGCTATTTTCTTTTGTTGCTCATAAATAAATAAACATAGATAGTTTATCTTCTATTCCACTCAAGAGTCCATTAGCAAGAAAGCAAAATATTACGTACAAATTATACTATAAGTGCAGCTAGAAACCATTTCGGAATTAACATAAATAAATACACGTTGCGTCGAAGAAGACTGCCATTTGAATGCAATCGGCGCGTCGAATACGTTCTAAGGTATAACTGAATATGATAATGCAGTATACTGTACTGACGTTCGGTTTTACTTATACAATTATTAGAGAAAGAATACATGTGAATAAGTTAGTTAGTTAGTCGGCTCGTGAGTTAGCTAGTGAACTAGTTAGTTAGTCAGTTAGCTAGTTTATAAGTTACTAAATTACTTTCAAAATAACTTAGTAACTTAGTTATTGAGTTAATTACTTAGTTAAGTTAAGCTAGTTTCTATACTTTTGAAAGAGTGATTTCATTTCCCGCCTTATTAAGTAAAATTGAGTGTTGAGATAATAGAATTTAACACTGACTCTCTGAGACCAGAGAACTTAACGCCACGCTTTTAAATCACTTAATATTTAAAAGCGTGGCGTTAAGTTCCGCCACTCCTTTCTCTTTCAACAATTCCGATCCCCACTTTCCGCCGAATTGAGGCATTGTGTGTTGAGTGGCGGAACTCAACGCCGCGCTTTGCCTTCTTACCAAACCCAAGAAATGAAAATACTAAATTTTACATTTCCTGGAGTGGGAATCGAATCCACAACCTGTCGCGTGTACAGTCGCACGCTTGTGCCTCTGCGCCACGACAGGCGTATATAAATTATAAGTGTGCCAAATTTCATGCTCCTCCGTCCGCGTAATTCCGCGTAAAAATGGATCCAAAGTTTTTGCTTCACGTATATAGATTATCATAGATTTTGTTATCATATCGATACATGTCATACCGATCTGGTAACACGCAGGTAGGCAGTAATGTTTAATATTAAAAATTCCGGATTCGAATTCTATAGTATAGTATTTATATCTTCTTTTTTTTAATTTTTCCTCGCTAACCACACAACACTAGAAACTGTATTCAAACAATTTTAAATAAAACGTGCAAATTAAAATTCTTATTTAATTGCTACATTCACTTTATGTTGACCGTTTCTCATTAGGTGAGGCGATTAAGTCTGTTTTCGCTTGGCAAGTAGTCTTTAATTACTGACTAATGTGTAATTACTTAGTGCGCCTTTTGTGTTTCTTATAGACGGTTCCCACTTAATGCATCAAAAGATAGAAAATACGGTTAAGGAATTATAATACTAAAGGTAAAGTGACTTATAGAAGTCACCAGGTTTTAAAATATGAGGTTCGATAAACTCTACTTTGAAAGTTGAAAATCATGGCACAGTGGAACAGAGTCTGACCAAATACAATTGGTGGGTTCGATACGCAATTGGGGACGTATATAAATATTTAAATCATTTTGCTGGGTTTCGCCGCTCAGCACGTAACGTATCGATTTTGTTTTTTCTTTGCATTTTTTCTTTTTCTTTTTGACTTATTTTGGACGGAAAGTGGAGATCGGAATTTTGAAACTAGTTTCTTTCTGAACGCCTCTCGTGGCGCAGAGGCACAAGCGTGCGACTTAAGTGCGACAGGTTGTGCTTTCGACTCCCACTCCAAGATGTAAGTTTAGTATTTTCATTTCCTGGGTTTGGTAACAAGTCAAAGCGCGGCGTTGAGTTGCGTCAATTCGGCGGAAAGTGGCAAACGGAGTGTCTTAACACTAGGTTCCCTCTGCCTACCCTGATACATGCGGGATACAATGTAAAGTTATATATGCATGTATGTTTCTTTCTAACTATCCAACGCAGAAAAAGCGTGAAAAAGTGATGTAAACGTTTTAAATAAATTCTTTACACATTCAATTTTTTTATTACAAAATTTAAAAAAACAGCTTTTATTCAGTAAAAGGTTGTTAGGCATTTTAAAATACAGTCTCATTCGCTATCTGAGTGTACCTCTCAAATGCGTAGTTTCTATCAGGGTGTGTATACAGTAATAATATAGCAATTTTTATTCCACCGCTGCACTCGTTGTGGGTTCGTTACACATTTCCTCTGGAATATAGAACTAGTGGTAGTAAAAACGTTTTAGATATGTTTATTTATATATATCTGATATTTTCTTTATTTTCTGTTTTTTTAGCTTCACGCTGTATCAAGAATATAGCAAGGTAGGCAGAGGGAACCTGAGAACCTAGTGTTAAGACACTCGGTTCCCCACTTTCCTAACCTGTACCTATTATTTCGCTTTCTTGCTAATGATCTGTTGAGTGAAATAGAAGAACTATTTGTGTTTATTTATTTATGAGAAACAAAAGAAAATAGCATTGAAAATTTTATTTTAAATTATATTAGGTAATGTATTTTTAACCGTCTTCAAAAGGAGGAGATTATCGAGGAGTTTTATGTGTGTTTTAACTTTTTACTGGCTGAATCAGTTTTGATGATTCTTTTTTTGGTAGCTAATGCTTCTGATGTGGTCTCATTTAAATTTAAACGCGTAAAATCATAACTAAATACGCAATAAAGCAGTGCCTCAATTTGGCGGAAATTGAGTTTCGGTGGGAATCGGAGTGTCTTAACACTACGTTCTCTAGCTCCCTCTTCCTATCCTGCTATATGCGGGATACAGCGTGAGGCTAAAAAAAATAATTGACGAGTAATAATTGAGTTATTCGTAATATTGTACTTTTTAGTACATTTTATTTGAAAACTTGTTTCTTTATTTGTTGAAATGTCACTTTTTTAGATAAGAGCCACACAGAGATTATTAGGACTTGGTGTGTTATGTCAAGACACACCGTTGTTTTTCGACCGAAATCGAGAAGTTGCGTGTTGAGTGGCGTAGCTCAACGCCGCGATTTGTCTTACTTGAGATGAGTTCCGCCATTCAACACATAACATTGCAATTTCGTATGGAACATGGAAACATTATGGAAAATAGAGTGTCTTAACACTAAACTCTTTGACTAGAATGTGGAAATAAGCTTGAAGCTGAACATACAACAAACATTAGGTAAGTAAAATAGTAAAAACGTATAAACTTCACCACTCAGCATATTCTAAACAATAGGTTAGCGGGAAACTTATACGTTAAATTATTTTTGATCCAGTTACCTTCATAGTTCGAGGTAGGGTAAACTTTAAACAACTTGTTCTGGTATGCAGTCTTTCTATAAGGCCTTGTATACTGGGAGCGGAAATGGGAACGGGGTAATTTATAATAACGTATATTTCATTTAGATTCTATCGTGGAGCAGTGGGATAGCGTCCAAGTATAATCCCGAGTTGTGGGTTCGGTTCCCACACGGGGGTATTATATTTAAATTAACTTAATTTCTTTCTCTCTCACAAAGCGCGGCGTTGATTTATGATACACAATGTTCCGATTTCGGGCGGAATTTTCTTTTTATAATAAGGACATCATGTGATTTATTTGATTGATTGTTTTATATGACTTCAAAAAAGAAAGAGATTATAAATTGGACTGTATTTTTTAAGTATGTACCATATAACTTTTTACTAGGTGAGCCAGTTTTAATGACTTTTTATATGATAGCTTATACTTCTGATATGTTCCCATTTAAATTTAGTGAAGATCTGACAAATAGTTCTTGAGTTAATCGCTATAATTTTACTATTTAGTGCATTTTGACTATTTTTTGTAGGTAACCATATTAATAATAATATAACACAAAAGAACCAAGCTAGGCTCAGTTACCACATGACTATCACATGAAATCCTCCTCTAGGCATCAAAGGCTTTTGAATGCAAACACGTTACATCGTCAACAACAAAGGTACCTGCTACCTACCTAGTAATAGGCCAAAGTGCTGTCCTCACTCAGACTATTTGAAGTTACGTTGACTGACTTCCGGTAAGTCACTTCCTGTTTAGAAGTCAAAGGCTATTCTGTATGTGTATGGGTATTTCATATAGCATTTAGGTGTACATGCCCTCTATGTGAGAGAGGGAATCTATTAATTCTAGAAACCTTGATAGTGTCTGACTGCCCTGATAGTTGTGTGTTCGATCCGCATTAGGTAAGTAGGTAATGATTATTCTATGTCTTGATTTCGGGAAGAAAGAAGAGAACAGTGTTTTGAGTACTAGAATCTCATTGTTTATCCGGCTAAGAGGGATAAGGTATGAAATTACATACATACACAGCTTCACGATGTATCCCGTATATAGCAGGATAGGCAGAGGGAACCTAGTGTTAAGACACTCCGTTCCCGACTTTCATTGCGAGGCATTGCGTGCTGAATGGCGGAACTCAACGCCGCGCTTTGCCTTGTTACCAAACCCAGGAAATGAAAAATTCCATTTCCTGGAGTGGGAATCGAACACACAACCTGTCGCGTTTACAGTCGCACGCTTGTGCCTCTACGCCACGACAGGTGTGAAATTGTGTGATTTTTTTATAATAAAATATAATTGTAACATCAGCTCTACTCATATCTGTTTTTTAAAGCTCTATGTTATTATTTTATGAATTAAAAGATAACGTATGACTGTGTCGAGATATATTAAGTCTTGATAAGGTCTACGATACCAGTCCCTACCAGTATTATAAATATATATGTATGTTTGCTTCTTATGTTTTCACGCCAAAACTACTTAATCGATTATCGTGAAACGTTGTACACATATTCTTAGAGGTATTAAAAGGACATAGAATACTATTAAAAAAAATATTTAGGGATACATGATTGTGTATCAAAAAAATTGAAAATCTATCTATTTCAAGTCTTTAAACTAACGCATATACGCACTATACACTACAGTAATATGGACTGCCATTGACCGCGAGCGAAGTTGGGAGTAACAGCTAGTTTTAATATATTTTACATACTTAATTTATATCAAATCTCACATCTTATTTACCACACACCACCTCGCTTAGTCTATCGACTATAGGAAAGGGGTTAGAACTAATTCAATTTATTATATTCTCGAATAACTCTGTCGGTAAGAGAGTTTATATCGAGCTATGGACTTAGAAATTACAAGGGTCAAAGCAAGACCTGTCTCAAAGGCACTCATTTAAACGGTAAACGTATTAAAACTTAACTTTACAACTAAATTTAATACAAATATGAAATGGAAAAATATATTTAATAATTTACAAAAGCTATTTAATTGTTTATATTTTTTTGTTATTTAAAATGTTGTTTCCCATTGACTATGCGAGCGAAGCCGTGGGTAACAGCTAGTAGCATTTTTTTAGGCAGAGGGAAGCAGAGAACCTTGCTAATACACTCCGTTCTCTTTTAACATTTCCGTTTCCCATTTTTCACCGAATTGAGGCATGCTGAGTGGCGGAACTCAACGCCGCGCCTAGCCTTGTTGCCAGAGCGAGGAAACGAAAATACTAAATATTATTTAGTATTTTTCATTTCCTGGAGTGGGAATCGATCCCACTACCTGTCACGTTTACAGTCGCATGTTTGTGCCTCTGTGCCGTAACAATCCTTCTTTATGTAGTCTATATTATAAGTTAATAAAAAGCTCCTGTCGTGGCGCAGAGGCACAAGCGTGCGACTGTAAACGCGACAGGTTGTGGGTTCGATTCCCACTCCAGGAAATGTAAAATTTAGTATTTTCATTTCTTGAGTTTGGTAACAAGGCAAAACGCGGCGTTGAGTTCCGCCACTCAACCCGCAATGTATCAATTCGGCGAAGGGTGGGGAACGGAATTGTTGAAAGAGAATGGAGTGTCTAAACACTAGGTTCACTGGTTCCCTCTGCCTACCCCGCTATATGCGGGATACTACGTGGAGTTAAAAAAAAACATTTGCACAAAGAATTTCTAGCTTCAACCAATAAAGAATTGGATAGATAGTTTTATTTTAAAAAGCGTACTATAATTCATATTTATAGGGCTCAGCTCGGGCTATAAATGTCATCGGAGCTAAACGAGTCTGCTGGGGGTCTTCCCTCCTGTAAATTGCATATTGGTTTTAGAATACTGCACTGTACTTGAAATTCATTTAGGAAATACAATTTTAAAGAAAATTATGCATATATAGCTTATAAAAGCAGTGTTCACGCTTTATCCCGCATTTGCTATGCAGAGTGTCAAGTTTTCCGCTCAAATTAGACATTGTAAGTTGATTGGCGGAACTCAACGCCGCGTTTTGTCTCTTTAGAGCGGGGAGATGAAAAAAGTTTAAAAATACTCATTCCACCGTGTGGGAATCGAACCCACTACTACGTTTACTGTCAGATGCTCACCAACTGCGCCACGATGGCCTCAAGATATATAGTTCTTTTTAAATAATATCTATATACTTTTCTAAAAATTTATTTTATTAAGGAGTAATAAATTTATGGAATGTAATTCATAAAATAAAAAAAGAAAGAAATAACCCATTTTATATAAAACGCACTAAAAAGTACAATTATACGAATAATTATTACGAATAACTCAAAAACTACTCGTCAAATTTTAACTTAATGAACCCACATGTGAAGCGTTACCTATCATCTAAAAAAGAATCATCAAAATTGGTAACATAAACTATATATTTTTTTCTTTTTTTTTTTAACTTCACGCTGTATCCCGCATATAGCAGGTAGGGCATATAGCAGGAGGAAACCTGAGGACCTGGTGTTAAGACATTCCGTTCTCTTTCAACAATTCCGTTCCCCACTTTCCGCCAGATTGAGATATTGCCTGCTGAGTGGCGGAACTCAACGCCGCACTTTGCCTTGTTACCAAACCCAGAAAATGAAAATACTTAATTTCCTAGAGTGGGAATCGAACCCACCACCTGTCGCGTTTACAGTCGGACGCTTGTGCCTCTGCGCCACGACGGGCGTTAGACATAAACTTTATCTGTACAGAAATTTTTATGAACATATTTTGATCTTTCAAACTACGTGTGCTGTGATTTGTTGCAATTATAATATATGAGTTGTGAATTATTACTGCAAATATCTCGACGATATGTAAACTGCACTCCACTTGCAATCACTACTAAATATAAATCAACCTAAATTACATGAATTTCAACTAATTACTAAAGTGGATATATTCGATATTAACATTTGAAGTTAAATTAAAGTGCAAGTTTATTTACATGTCTATAAATAGATATATGTACGGAATGAGTTCTATGATTTTCGCGATTATTACACATATTAAATGAAACTATTTTAACCGCATAGACTCAGTCTAACTGTGACCACGGACTACTGTAAAGTGTTCGAAACGTCGGGTTGCCAAAAATGTATTTTCGAATACTAAAATATATGTTATTAATCCGGTTAAAATAGATTCATTTAAAAGATATATGTACAGTTTTTTAACCTACATCAAAAAAGGAGGAGGATAATTTTTTTTGTCGTTTACCCCATAATTTTTTACCGGGTGAACCAATTTTGATGGTTCCTTTTTTCATATGATAGCTAATACTTTTAATGTGGTACTCATTCAAATTTAGTTTAACCTGTTTAATGTGTTTAATAATAGTTTTGGAGTTATTCGTAATAAATTTATTGTTGTAGTGCATTTCATTTCAAGTTGGTTTTCTTTTTTTGTTATTTTTTTTATTAATTTGCAGTTTTAAGATACTCCGTTTCGAACTTTCAGCCTGAAATCGAGTGTGTTGAGTGGCGTAACTCAACGCCGCGCTTTGTTTTGCTTAGAATTGAAAACAATTAAATATAATCATACCTCAGACGATGTCCCACTGGGCCACGACGGCCTCGATGATGTACGTGATTGTGAGGTCAATTCCCATTTGGGACAAAATTAATATTTATATTATACATATTTCTTATTTGATAGACAAAGGGAGCTATTGTATTTTCATATTTACCATACAATTTTTTTAATAAATTAATGGAAACGATAGCTAGGTTCGTCCTTATAACACAATTCCCACCGGCTTACCTTTGGTAAACTCCAAAAAAATATTAGCAGATTTATTAGCACATTAGGACTACGAGACGTAAAAAAAGGTCATCAGGAAAATGTGGGAGTGACATAGCTAAAAAACCTTAACATCCTGTTCAGTTATCCATATGTACCGGTTTACTTTTATATATTGGCTTTCCTAATTATACCGGCTTCCCTAAATCTACCGGCTTTCCTTTCCACACAACATACAGCCAGTGGGCTGTTACCATTTTTTCATGATTTATTAAAATAAAACTCATACATTAATTATGAGGTTTAACATTCATGCAAGTTAAATTTAATAATGAAATCTCAACTAAATACGAATGAACGTAAAATTCCATTTTACATATAAAATTTAATGAAATAATACAAAAATCAATTACGCATTGAAGTGATGATCATAATATATTCACGATTTAACTTATCATCGAGTCTTTAGCGAGACCGAATTAATTAATTTTCTTTATCGGTAAATCGCTGTTAACATGTAGGTAATGGTGAGCTTGTTTTCGCATGCGATATATGAATATTGAAATTTTATACGATTTTTAATTATAATTTGGCTTCTTTCTTTATATTTTTTTGTTCAGCTTCATGTTTTATTCTACATAACAGGGTATAATAGTAGGCAGAGAGTGCCAAGACACTCCGTTCTACAATTTCGGCCGGAAATCATAACATTGCGTGTTGAATGTGTTGAGTTTATATTTATAATTATCTAATTCTTTGGTATAAAGGCAATACTGGTAGATTAATAATTACTGTCATATTATTTTGTTATCTGTATTCTATTATATTATACTTTTATTTGAGACACTTTTCAAGTGGCGGAAGTTAACTTCGCACTTTGTTACCAAAACAGGTAAGAGAATTTTCCAAAAGGGAATCGAAGCCATAACCACTCGTGTTTACAATTCTGTCCCACTGTGCCGCAGTGGACTTGCAATATGAAATTAAATGAATTATTAACTATTCGTACATTTAATATTTCATTACGCCTATCTTTGTATTTATCCTACCAATATTAAAAATCTGAGGATGGATAGATGGTAGTCACATTGTTATTAAAAAACTACTGAATAACCAATATGACTTTATACTTGGATATCCTGACTGAGTCGGATCTTACTCATGGTTAACATACTTACGAAATGAAAACTTTTAGGCACTTTTAAGATATTTCGTAAAATATTTTCAGCATTTATCCTTTTCAACGAATACTCTGGTGAATACACATCTTGTAAGATGTACCTACATTAGAAATACTCTTATATTCAATACATATGAGAGATTCAAGTCGAAATGTTAGTTTGGTACTTAACGAAATGAATGATGAATTAAATAATATATATTGAAAAGAATTTTTACCAAATGTATATCATGGATATGATCTATATATATAATTAATAAAAGGAGCCATCGCGCCGAAGTGAGGTAGTGTCGGATTATAAATGCGATTGGTTGTGGGTTCGATATCCACTCGAGATATTTTCTTTTTCAGATTTTATTATTATATATTTTTTTTAACTTCACGCTGCAATCCGCATATAGCAGGGTAGGCAGAGGGAATCAGAGAACCTAGTGTCAAGACACTCCATTCTCTTTCAACAATTCCGTTCCCCACTTTCCGCCGAATTGAGGCATTGCGTGTTGAGTGGCTGAACTCAATGCCGCGCTTTGCCTTGTTACCAAACCCAAGAAATGAAAATACTAAATTTTACATTTCCTGGAGTGGGAATCGAACCCACAACCTGTCGCTTTTACATTCGCATGCTTGTGCCTCTGCGCCACGACAGGCGTTATTTATTTTTATATTTAGCCGTTTTATTTTTTATAATTTTATAATTCTTTATTTTATACCACTTAGTTAAACCGATATTTTCAATGTACCTACTTGTGATCTAAGAAATTCGAAAAACTTTCATAATTAAAAAAGTCACAATTTCTTTCATAAGAGCGTGCCGTGTAGTTAAACAAAACAAAACATTTAAACATTTTTAACCGACTTAAAAACAACGAGAAAACTCTCAAGTCAACTGTATTTTTTTATGTATGTCACCGCATAACTTTTCACTGCGTGAACTAATTGTGATATAGCTAGTGCTTTTGATGTAGTCCTATTAAAATTTTGTTCAGATGTGACGAATAGTTTTAAGTTTTTTTTTTTAACTTCACGCTGTAACCCGCATATAGCGGGGTAGGCAGAGGGAACCAGAGAACCTAGTGTTAAGACACACCATTCCCTTTCAACAATTCCGTTCCCCACTTTCCGCCGAATTGAGGCATAGTCTTAAGTAATTCTCAATAATATAACTTTGTAATATTACATTTTATATGATATATTTCCTTTAAAATCTACGTAACGAAAATACCATAATTTTACCCCAAAAATTTTATTACATTATATAAATAAACCTTTAAGATATGTTAATTTCTTTATACTTTAAAATTATTCCTCATTGATATTCCAATTACGGCTTGAAATTATTTGAGATTCAAAATCGGCTTATTAACGCTGAAATTTATAATGAATTGGCCTACATTTCGTAGCAGAAGATAATTTATATGAATTACTCAATCGCTAATTTTGTTAATATCTTAATGAATCACGTATTAGAATTATATAATGCTCTCCAAAGAAAATTTGGAAGTGGGTAATGGAGTTAGTTAAGTTAGTCGTTGCCTGCGGCTTTGCTTGTTTTACGAGTACACAAGCGAAGCATGAAATAAGAATATTAATTATTAATTTAATATGAATATAGCAATAAAGTATTTTTGAGAATTTAGCTTTGGATTTTAAAGTGAGCTTAAGTTTATCTCGCTATGATTACGTTTTGAAAGTAGTTGGGAGGCGTCTTCAATGGAAGTACTACATACGTTAGTACGTATATGCGTTAATTTTGCGTGAAGGCTTTGAAGTAGCTAGATTTGAATTTTTTTTACAAACAATCATATGCACACAATATTTCATGATAATCGAGTAGTAGGGATTTCACTCGCAACTGTACTAAAGTATTCCATATTGTTTATTTACGCCGCAGAGTGCCGCATCAAAAATCATTACATATATACTGTTTGTGGTGAGGCAGTTTAATTGTTAAAAGTTATTTATTTTGTAGATTGCTGACAAATATTATTGTTTTTTTAACCGATTTAAAAAAAGGGGAAGGTTTTTAATTGATATCTTTTGTTTATTACCGCATAGTCTTTTGCTGGGTAAACTAATTTTGATGAATCTTTTTTTATATGATAGCTAGTGTTTGTTGTGGTCCCATTTTCATTTAGTTGACATCTGGCGGACTGTTTTTGAGTTATTTGTAATGGTTGTACTTTTTAGTACATTTTCTTTAAAGTCCTAATTATTTATAGCTTCTTACTTAATTTCGCACAGAAGGAAGGTAGCACCTAGTGTCAAACCACTATGATAGCCGTTATAAGACAGTGTGTTGTCAAAATAAAGTTACTGATTAGGCAGCTGACTGTATATATGATTAGTTGTGGGTTTGATCTCTTTTAGGGTAAATTACAGCTTACTATTTTCATTTCTACGTTCTAGTAAGACAATGTGCCGCGATGAGTTCAACCATTCAATACTTAGAATAGAATAGAATATAATAGAACGGAACAGAACGGAACGGAACGGAACGGAACGGAACTGAACGGAACTGAACGGAACAGTACAGAACAGAACAGAACAGAGTAGAACAGAATAGAACAGAATAGAACAGAATAGAACAGAATAGAACATTTTTTTTTTTAGAACAGAATAGAACAGAATAGAACAGAATAGAACAGAATAGAACAGGATAGAACAGAATAGAACAGAATAGAATCGAATAGAACAGAATAGAACAGAATAGAACAGAACAGAATAGAACAGAGTAGAACAGATTAGATCAGAATAGAACAGAACAGAATACAATAGAATAGAAACGTCTTTATTTCAGACAAGAAAAAAATACAAAAGAAACAGGAAACAATACTATCCAGTATCTGTATGCAAAGGCGGTCTTATTGCTTCAAGCAATCCCTTACATACATCCTTTATTGTAACGATCAGTACTTTTGTATTTAAATGAATATCAATTTATCTAAATATATAATATAAATTAACATGAATAAATTAATCTCATATTTTAAATAGATAAAGTTCGAGTAGTATACTGAGAGCGGGAGGAGTTCGTGTATTGTCAGGAGCGTAAACCGTCCGAGTAGCGTGCTGAGAGCAGACCGCGTTCGTGTATTGCCGAGAGCGTAAACCGTCGAGTAGTGTGCCGAGAGCGGGAGGCGTTCGTGTATTGTCAGGAGCGTAAATCGTCAAAATAGTAGGATTTATTTAGAAATGAAATAAATTGGAAACGATAGAAGCATAGGGGCCTTCTGCTGATTATGTATATAGGATTATATATCGAATTTAAGAAAAAAATATATTATGCTGTACGACGTTCCGGGTTGTCATAACAGTTGCGCGGCATATATAGGGAGGCAGCACTGTGGGTGTGTGGTTGAGTCTGCGGACTCGAACCGTATTTGAATATGAAATATAATAATGAAGTTGCATGGCATGCGAGCGGTCGGGTCTGCGGACCCGTACCGTATTTGAAGTGGATATGGAAAATAATATGTAGAAGGCTCGCTACATATAATGAGTTAAAGTGAGGTGAATCGCTATAGTAGTGTTGGTTAGTTAAACTGTGTCGGAAGGTTGTCTTGTATTGCGTTAGCGATACTTGTATAACAGAGATCTTCCGTATAACGTTGTGATATGTGACTGTCGGGGTTCGGTAAGCTCTATGGGCTACTGATAACCGATGTCGGCGACGCGACCTAATATTGCTTTGCATCACTGGACCCGAATGCGTTTGGGTTAGGTGAACCGCTGTAGTAGTGTTGGTTAGTTAAACTGTGTCGGAAGGTTGTCTTGTATTGCGTTAGCGATACTTGTATAACAGAGAACTTCCGTATAACGTTGTGACATAAGATTGTCGGGGTTCGGTAAGCTCTATGGGCTACTGATAACCGATGACGATGGGTTGGATATGGCAAAAGTCATTGTGTGGAGAATATTGACATGTTGTAGTGGCACGGCACATACAAATGTATACTTACGAATATATTTGAGCTGTAAGACTCGAACCGTATTTGAAATAAATATAATAAATTACATGGTGGAGGAGTATATTGGCACGATCTCATACGAATGAAATTCGATATCGAAAATAACATGTATTGGAGCGATGCATGTAAAGAGTGGTGGAAGTGAGCTATGATAATTGAATATGAAGGACAATTAATATGTAGAGGGTTCGCTACATATAATGAGTTGAAGTTGGTATGACCGTTATAATAATGAAATTAAAGGAGACAAATAACATGTACATGGGGGACGTTGGTTGTATCGTGTCTGAAGCTGTCTTGCGTTGCGTAAGCGATACTTGTATGGCGGAGGATATTGTTATAACGTGCGACACGCGATTGTCGGGGTTCGGTGGGCTGCATAGCCTACTGATAACCGATGTCGGTGGCGCGACCCAATGTTGCTTTGCATCACTGGAGCCGAATGTGTTGGTCGGTTATATCATGTCTACTGTTGTCTTGCGGTAGTGTAAGCGAAACTTGTACGGCGGATGACGTTGATATAACTGGTGACACAATTAAACTTAAACCTTATATAAGCGTTCTACTATTGAACTGTGCTTCGATGTGTCGTGAACGGGTGTGTGATGCTATTTTATGTCCTGGCCCCGGTGTATGTACTAGTGTCCTCCGACGGGGAGCGCGATGCTAATGTGTCCCGGAGTGCTGGTGTATGTAGTAGTGTCCGCCTGTTTGTCCGTCTAGCGCTATGTTCATAGTAGAGTGCACGGTCAGTTTTGACAATCGACTGCTGGGTGCGTGCCGTGCGGTTTTATAACATAATCGGCCGCCTAGCGGTTGTGCGTTCGAACTGATAGGCGTATCATACGGCTTAGATTGATCTAACAAATCAATCTATATCACGAATAACATACGTTATAAGATAGAAATAAGCGTAACATTAATTATAAGAAAGATCCGAATTGATATGCGTATCGACGGCTTAGGTTGGTCTCACAAGCCAATCTCTGTTACGAATAACAAACGTTAAAAGATACAAATAAGCGAAACAACGACTATGAAAAATATCTCACGTAGTATATATAAGCGTAACAGTACTTTTAAGAAATATCTGAACTGAAATGCAAACTAGCAACTTATATTGATCTCACAAATCAATGGTTATAAAGAATTACAACTCTAACATATATTAGAAATAAGTGTAGTACCTAAGAAATATCAAATACAATCTATATGAGCGTAACTCTAGTTATAAGAAAGTTCAAACACAAATTAAATGAGCGAAATACTAGTCTTAAGAAAGATCATATACGATATTAATAATATTCAAAAATAACAGCTAACTAATAATTGATCATTTGCTGAGGCATCGTAAGTATCATATACGTTAACTGTTCCGTTGTGTCCCGGAGGGTTCATAAGACTGCGTGGTTGTTGCAAAGTTCAATCAGTCAGGCAGGAATTCACGGCAAAGTGGCGGGGCGGTGCCATTCTGCTTTCGGTTCTCTTTTATGACTTCATTTTATAGTTATAATTGAGGGATTGATAGGACGCGCTCACGGCTTGTCTTCGGATGGGCTGAGAGTGATTTCAACGGAAACGTCTATGTCTATGATACTTAATAATTATTACAAACCATATCTTTTCTAACACTGTTACCTCTGAATCTCTAAAAGAACTTGAGTTACTTACGAATATAACAATAATGGATCTTAACCGCGAGACGTATCATGAGCCAATTTACTAATATTATTTAGTTATAGGTAGAAAAAAAAATGAGTGGTGGAAAACGTTACATTATGCATGCATACACACATAACACGTCGTATACGGGTGAAAAATGGATAACGGAGTGATACGACACTATGTTCTCTCTGATCACCCTGTTATGCGGTATAAAGCGTGAAGCAGAAGCGATTATAATGTTTTACACTAAAATAACCATAATCAATATCTGCGAAAACTTTGAATTTAGTGAATTTAGTTTACAGTCGCATTGCATTTTGCTGATACGCCTTTTACTAACGTAGCGTCTTCGCCCATTTCGTATTCCAGCTAGCGTTACCTTATACAGCGTGTGAATAAATGTGAAATATGAAAATATTTAAATGTATGATATAAAAGTGAGGTATTACTTTATTTTATAATTTATTAGTGTCTTCAAAAAAAGAACTTCATTATAATAGTTTATTTTAGTAGATTAGTATTATTTTCATTTTAAGTCTACTTATTGTGTGTGTAGTTGCTGGTCAAATTCATTGCTTAAGAATAAAGAGTCGGAAGAAGATAGTACCTAGTGATAATAATTTGTTGTTCATTTTCCTCTCATTCTAGATTTATTGCATATCGAATTGCGGAACCTAACGTTCTTGGGCAAATCTATGCGATACTACTAGTTTTTAAATTTTGTCAAGTCTGACGGATCTCTATCGCGCTATGTTTGTGCGTAAAATATTTGCTATATCACATAATATGCTAATGAGTCGTGAATAATTAATTACTATATTTTCTTCTTAAACTATCACCCCTCTATTTTTGATCCATTTAAGAGACATTGTTTAACCGCGAAGCTCGACGCTGCACTTTGTCAAATACGATAAGGGAAACGAAAATATTTTGAAAATCATTATCCATAAAGTAAAATTAGAAATCACAAGAATGTCGCGAAAGCCATATATAAGTATAGTGCAATTTATTCAACCAATTTTTCATGTTGTTTTATATTGATATACTTTAAGAATGACTCTAAAAAAGTGAATCTACTTTTGAATTTCTTTGATACATAGTGTTATGCCCTTCAGTTATAAAGGTAATGTCAAAAATAATGTTTTTTATTGAGCGCTGTTATTGTCAGTTACTTACATATATCCGAGTTCATATATATTATTATTTTTAATTTTTCCTACACCCTGTACACATTCCTACTTACATTACCTCTAATTATTCAAGCATAAAGCCCAAATTAGAAGCGAACACTCAAGTTTTGATTGATTAGCCTTCGCAAAATTTAATTAAATCGATGAACTCACTGATTGCTTAATCTCATTCATATTATTCCTCGAAGTTCTTCCGAAGGCGAGTTCCGCAAAGTATTTCAATAAACGTCATTAACGAAATTGCAAAATTGTTCGAGGCGTCTCCCAATGATAATCCACACGGCGACTTTTTGTTGGAATGCATCCAGATTTGGAACAAAAAGGTTGGAACCTAAGAAAAAAAATTAGGCAACTAATATCTGGTCTGGGAGGTCTGGAAGTCAACATTTTGTAAACCAATCCTATATATTGTATTGTAGAGGCTATGCCACATATGCATAGTGGAACAGCGTTTGAATGTAAACGCCATTGGCTGTGAGTTCGATTTCCACCCGAGAAAATGATAATATTAAAATTATTTTCATTTTCCCCATCACGTAAGATAACTTACCGCCAAATTGAGGTAAATTGTCGTGGCGCAGAGGCACAAGCGTGCGGTAAACGTGACAGGTTGTGGGTTCGATTCTCACTCCAGGATATGGAATTTTTCATTTCCTGGGTTTGGTAACAAGGCAAACCGCGGCGTTGAGTTCCACTCAGCACGCAATGCCTCAATTCGGCGAAAAGTCGGTAACGGAGTGTCTTAACACTAGGTTCCCTTTGCCTATTCTGCTATGTGCGGGATACAGCGTGAAGCTATGTATGTACTATATTCTCCACTTTTCACCCTAAAATTGTGACGTAGCGTGTTAAGCTGAATCTAACATCGCACTCTATCGTACCAGACCAGGGAAAATCAGAATATTATTAAATATATTTATAATTTACATTTAAATCACTTAATACACGAAAATGTAGCATAATTGTAGCCGGAGAACAAAACAGGCGAGGCTCTAAAGCCAGTCATAGCCCTAGTTAGCATATTACAAGATATTCTAATAATTGCATCAAGCCGTTAGCGCTTCTGGCCCCGTAGCGAATTTGCATGACTAATGAACGACCCGGGCTCCGCTGTTTTTTGTATGGAACTCAATGGACAGACTGACTTAATTCTATATTTTTGGCTCTGAAGTTAGCTTTGGATCTTTTTTTTTGTTAAAAAAATATTTATAGAAAATATGTTAAATTTTTAATCTAGCGAGAATCGAACCCTCATTTCTTGGAAACTGTCAAGGCGTTTTGACAGCTAATGGGTTCTTATCTAATTACGTCGAAATTCTTATCTATTGTTTTCTATAGTTAGCATCTCTAAAGAAATAAGGTAAACTGTATGATTACGAATAATATTAGGCTTGCGAAGGTGGATTGAACTATAATACTAAATGAATAGTATCGGATAATTGAAATACCTTGATCGAAACAATATTGTAATTTTAGACCTGTTACCTTACAAGTGTGATCACTGTAAGGTTGGGGAGTGACGTATCACTTGATTATGTACATGTAAATCTTAGTGACAACAGTTTAAAAAATATCTTCTCTTATCTTCTTAGCAATCCATGAATTCACGACCCACACAGTGACCATCGCGTTGCTGAGAGAGGAGTTTGGAGAGTGCCTGGGACGTACGACCCAACGTTTAAGGGACACTTTAAAAATGCGCATTAACGTTCACCTCCACTGTGCGCGCTCCTAACCATATTAAATGAAACTATTTAATCGGGTATTTTAGTATTCGGAAATACTCGTACACTTTTGGAAACCCGACGTTTCAAACACTTTTCTAACACCGGTCCACCTACACCTACACCGGTGACCACGGATCACAGGTAGACACTTAATCCGGTAAAAATATTTTCATTTAATATGTGTTAGTATCGAAAAAATCAAAGATCTTTTCTTCCCGCATATGAAGGTAGTCAGAGAGAAACTAGAGTCAATTACCCGTTCCCCGCTTTCCACTTATCAATTTAAAAAGTTTCATTTTAAATTATTAAGAAAATATTATAACATTAAATGTTATAATATTTTTATAACATTTAAAATATATTTTTCCATTTCATATTTATATTAAATTTAATTGTAGAGATAACTTTTAATACGCTTACCGTTTAAACGAGTGCCTTTGAGACACGTCTTGCTTTGACCCTTGTAATTTCTAAGTCCATGGCTCGATATAAACTCTCTTACCGACAAAGTTATTCGAGAATATAATAAATTGAGTTAGTTCTAACCCCTTTCCTAGAGTCGATAGACTAAGCGAAAAGTCGGTAGTGTGTGGTGAATAAGATGTGAGATTTGATATAGATAATGTATATAAATATATATTAAAATAAAAAAAAACAGCTTTGGGTTTTATCTCACATACAACAGGACAGACAACCTAGTGTCAAGACACTCCGTTCGCCGGTTTCCATCCGAATTCGAAAAAGCTTTAAGTGTATTTAGTAAAGAATAAAAATATATGTGTGGTTATTTTATTGTGTGATACATACATACATACATAGCTTCCCCAGACCGCAGGGTTGAGTTCCGCCACTCAATGTTGTGAATTCGGAGGGAAAATAAAGAACAAAGTATTTTGACATTACTCAGAGTGAACCTAATAACACTCCGTTCGCCAATTTCCGAATTCGAGGCAATAAACAAGAAACTATAAACACTTCTATTTAATAAGCAACAGATTCCACCAAAAACATTATACAAATTCCTTAATACCCATTAAAAATATCAAAAGAAGCTAACAAAAAACATTTTAATACAAAATAAAGCAAAATTAACGTTTGTCCGTATTCAAATTTTGCTAGCGCTATTAGCGAGGGTACTTGACAAGCTTTAAAGAGCCCAATTGTTTTACAGACACTCATATATTGTTTTACGGATTCGATTCGATTCCGGACCCACAACCTGTCGCGTTTCCACTACGGGAAATGAAAATATTAAAATTCTTAATACTAGGTTCTCAGGTTCCCTCTGCCTATAGTGCGGAATAAAGCGTGAAGGTAAAAAAAACCATGGGTTGCACTCCGGGAGTGCCAACGAAATGAAAATTTTATCATGGTAGAAGATTCAAACGCAAAAAATCCAAACAGATCAATAACTCATCGAGAAGATTTGTCAACTGAATTGAAAAGATAACGAAAATCCTTTGAAAACCATTACCAAAGCTTCTTGATTTTATTTCTAAGAAGTTTTTTTTTTCATTCAATTGTCAAAGTTTACATATGTCTTACGAATTTTCGATCAGGGTCACGTATCCTGACGTTTTTTCCCATCGCAAAAAGTGAACAACGCTATAGAAGTTTTCACTTCAAAAAAATACGTTTACCGTATTCAAATTTTGGTAGCGCTATTAGCAGGGGTACTTGACAAGCATTAGAGAGTCGAATTGTTCCACAGATACTTTTTGATTTACAACGGGGCGTAACACTGACTTAGCTGGGTTTGTAAGCGACAGTGCCCGCTTTAAGCGGAGATAAAAAGTTTTAAGTGTTCTTGCGGGAGCGTGAATGCAAATAAACTTATATGAAATATTTGGTTCAAGTTGTTAGTTTGTTTTGTAATTTTATATTATAAAATTGTTTATTAAGAATCATTAATTTATTAAGGTTATGGTGGCGCAGTGGTAATTGACTGTAAATATGATTGATTGTGAGTTCGATTCCCAATTGGAGAAATAATTATATTTAAATTATTTTAATTTCTTTTGCTCTCCTAAGCTAAAAAAAAACTCGCGTTGAGTTTCGCTAATCAACCCGCAATGTTTTAAATTCAGGCTAAAAGTGAAAAACAGCATGTCTTGGCGCTACTTGCTCTCTAACCTGCTATGTGAGATAAAGAGTGAAGCTGGAATAAAATTAATTTATATCAATCATTGAAAGTGTAATTCATGGATTATATTGAAAAAGCTAAAAAAAAATAAATAATTTAAATGTGATCAATCTCCTATGTAAGAATTGAACCTACAAGCAATCGTATATTCAGTAAGACGATATTATATTGCCACGATGCCCTATTATCCTCTTCTATTTTACACCAAACTTCTATTAACTTTATAAATATATACTTTAATAATAAAAACCTAGTATATCATATAACATGACAAGCGTACTCAATCAAGAAAGCTGAAGAAGCGCGTTATGATTAGTCAACGTAGTCGAGATTCTCTCTGCGTGGTGATAATCAAGAAAGTTGGCCGGCGACGTCAGGCAGACGTGACGGCCATCCAATGCGGCGCGTGACTGCGGCGCTACTAAATATTTACAGATGCTGTGCTAAAGTTTGTAAAGTTTATTTGGACTTAAGTATTTTGTTATTTCTTGGTTTATTTTTTGTAAAAATATTATTTATTTAGAGTCATTGCGTCCGTAATAAGACAGTGCTTAGCTTCACGCTGTATACCGCATATAGCAGGGTAGACAGAGGGAAACTAGTGTTAAGACACTCCGTTCCCCATTTTCCGCCGAATTGAGTCATTGCGCGCTGAGTGGCGGAACTGAACGTCGCGCTTTTGCCTTGTTACCAAATCCAGGAAATTAAAAAAATCATTTCCTGGAGTGGGGATCGAACCCACAATCTGTCGCATTTACAGTCGCATGCTTATGCCTCTGCGCCTCGACAGGCGTTTAACGCCTATATTTAATATACACAGAGACAGTGCTTAATTATAATTATGTTAGTTAGGTTTTCGTTTTTCAGAATTAAAACAAATCAAACATATTTAGATAAAAAAAGTATATTAATAACAATATCACAAACAATAACTTAAACTTAAAAATGCCTGTCCTGAAAAAATAAGCAGATTCAATTATAATTCTTATATAAGAATTATAATTCTTGTATAATTACATAATATAATTCTAAATACATTGTAAATAATAAAAGTGGAGAACTGAGTGTCTTGATACATCGTAAAGCTAAGTAAGTAAGTAATATAATTCTTAAAATTACTAACATCTACACTCATAAATGTTAAGTATCGTTTAATCGACATTAAACTAGCACAAATACCACCTGCACTGATATAAATCGTAGTTAAACGGTAATTGACGTATCTAAGCACCGCAGTAAATTCCGCGCAGCGCAATAAAAAACCCAACGAAGAAAACTAAAATATATCAAATTTTACAGGCGTCACATAAGAAGTTATTTAGGTAAGTATCGAAAGTCTTAAAAGTCGGTTAACAAGAAATAGTATTCCCTGGCGTAGTAATAACGCTAAAGAAGCGGCACATTGGAAGGAAATCACGGCGTTTGATCTCCAACTCGGTACGTGAGAGGAATATCGCATGATATTGATCGCGATAATGTCCTGGCGCACCAGGATATGACCTGGAGCCTATATATATTATACTAGCTATATTCCGCGACTTGCACTGAGAACCTCCGTCAAGATTCTCTGTTCACCGTTTTCCAATCAAATTTTTAGACAATGTGTGTTAATTAGTGGTTTTTTTTTAATAAATGATAGGCTTACGCTTGACATCAAGGCTGTTGTTAAGCGTTGATGCGCTCTACGATGACACACGCTTGCTTAGAAAAACGCTTGGCTTTGTTTTACTAGATTAATTTCAATATAATCACTCCCCAGAGTGGGAATCGAACCCGCAACAAATCACGTTTACGTCCCACTACCTCTTGATGTAGAATAAAAGTGAATCTTGTTTTTTTCCCGTTTTTGAATAAATTTTAGGAAATCCTCGCTTGGTGCTTCCCTACACTCCCCAAGTGTATGTAGGCTACATGTCAAATTTTAATTTTCTATGTGCAGTAGTTTCGCCTGTACGCTGTCTGTCAGTCACACAGTAACAAGAGTTATATATATATATATAGAAGTAAGAGTAACATATACAATTTTACCTAATTCTCGTAAAATTTCACTACCCGTCATTTATAGGCGACACGTAACGTTGTTAAAATATGAATTTCTTCATATCCAGTAACAAAATTTAGCTTTTTTTGTTACGAGTTAGAAATAAAAGGTTCTATGGCTACTTATTTTGTCAATAAAACGCAAAAATGGAAAAACAATACTGAAAATGTGTTGAGAGCCAAGATGTGAAGATACTTTATTTGTTTTTTTTTAGCTTCACGCTGTATCCCGCATATAGCAGGGTAGGCAGAGGGAACCTGAGAACCTAGTGTTAAGACACTTCGTTCCCCACTTTCCGCCAAATGGAGGCATTGCGTGCTGAGTGCCGGAACTCAACGCCGCGCTTTGCCTTGTTACCAAAACCAGGAAATTAAAATACTAAACTTTTACATTTCCTAGAGTAGTAATCGAACCCACAACTTGTCGTGTTTACAGTCGCACGTTTGTGCCTCTGCGCCGTTACAGGCGCAGGATATGTGATTTATTTTACCAACATCAAATAAAGTAACTATAACTTTTTACTGGGTGAACCAATTTGATATTTCTTTTTTTTATATGACAGCTAGTAATTTTGATGCGATCCCATTCGAATGTATTTTTACTAGTTTTTGAGATATTCGCATTAATGTTACGTTTCATTGCATTTTATTGTTAAAATTTTCAGATTTTTTTTGTTAAAGTCTTAGTTTTTCGTCTTTTTCATCTTTCATCTTTAAGATTTTCGTGAAATATTTGAAAGGTTTTTTATTAATTGTGATGATAATGAGTTTATATTCCATCTGAGATTTTTGATATTTAAACTATAGGCATTTTGGTTGTATAGAAATAAGGTATGGAGTTTTTGTTATAAAGTACACATGTCTAGTGTAAAAGTGATTTCCCACTAGAATATTACTAGGATATCACTAAAATACAACTAGAATAATAACAAACATTAAATTAACGCAAAAAACGTAATTAATTGAAAAATATCAAACAAATACAATTGAATGAATTCATAAAACATGTACAGTTCTTAAAAATTAAAATGTAAACCGCAAATTTTGGACAAAATAACAGAAGGCAATGGGAATGTCGAAAGCGAAGAGCGGTATTTCCGGTAGTGACGTCACTGGGCAGATGTAGCGGGCGGCTTCCGGTCGGTCACTTCCGCTACGGATATATTCCGCCTGAGTATTTTCAGTAAATAGTATTAAAAAGGTTCTCTTTAAATAGGTTATTATGTGAAGAAATATCAAAATCCTGATAATAAATTTGGTTTCAGTTGTTAATATGGATGTGTTTTGATTCTGGTCTTGTTTTTATTGAGTTGTTAGAGCTTGTATTGACTACATTTTTTTTTAATTTCACACTGCATCCTACACATAGCAGGGTAGGCAGAGGGAACCAGAGAACCTAGTGTTAAGACACTCCGTTCTCTTACAAAAATTCCGTTTCCCACTTTCCGCCAAATTGAGGCATTGCGTGTTGAGTGGCGGAACTCAACGCCGCGCTTTGCCTTGTTACCATACTCAGAAAATGAAAACTAACATTTCCTGGAGTGGGAATTGAATCCACAACCTGTCGCGTTTACAGTCGCACGCTCGTGCCTCTGCGCCACGACAGGCGTTTGACTACATGTATATCTATAAAAATCTAAAATCAATGAGTAATAAATAAATAACACTACATTCTCCTCTTTTCTACAGAATTCGAGGCATTGCGTGTACACCGGCGGAATTTAACATCGCGATTTGTCTTATATAACCAGAACGGGGAAATGAATATATTTTATATCCGCCAAAGGGAAATCGAACCCACAATCACTTGCAAATGCAAATTTTAAACGCGGTACCAAGATAATAATAGTAATAATAATATTTTATATACAACAATTTTACTTTGTTTTTTAATCTTTTTCGTTCATTTTCAAAAAATCTTGGACCTATTTAAAAAATATAGACATAAATATCGTAGAGGTAAGTCTATGTAAGAGTGTATGCTAACTCCATATTAAGTAAATTATCAGAAGATGCAAGAAATATTCTTCTTATTCTTGCGAGAAGGTTTACATGGAGTCAACCACGAACTTTAGAAGTCATGGATTTGACAGTTGTTATCACGCTTTTTTGTCTTTTGCTGTTCACGATTGCATGGTTTTTATATATTTTTTTATCTTCACACAGTATCCCGCTAATAGCGGGGTAGGCAGAGGGAACCTGAGAACCTAGTGTTAAGACACTCCGTTCTCTTACAACAATTCCGTTCCCCACTTTCCGCCGAATGGAGGCATTGCGTGCTGAGTGGCGGAACTCAACGCCGCGCTTTGCTTTATTACCAAACCCAGGAAAAGTAAATACTAACATTTATTTATTAAAATAGTATAAAAATAGTAACAGCAATAAAAAATAGAATTAACAGGCTTACGCAATAGCGTAAGGACTAACGGAAAAGGAATAACGGCTAATAAGCCGTAATTGAGTTCCGCCACGTAACCCCAATATCTAGAATTTCGGAAAGCCGTAAACGGAGTCTTTTGCCACTGGGTTTTCTCTAACTACCCTTTATTTAACCGACTTCAAAAAAAGGATAAGGTTAATTCGACTCTATTTTTTATGTGTTTACCGCATATTTTTTTAATGGGTGATCCGATTTTGATGATTCTTTTTTTATATGATAGGTAGTACTTCTGATATGGTTCTATTTAAATTATTAAGATTAGTTTTTGAGTTATTCGTAATAATTTTATTTTTGCACATTATATTTGACGCCAGTTTTCTTTTATGTTAAAAATTTAATACAAAGTAACCAATTCTAGGACACCTTATAACTGACGATGTATAGATAATTATAAAAATTATCAACGTCCGAGTGAGTTCCTTTTATTACAATAGCCGTACAATTTGTTTATACTATACGAAATTACAATACATTATTAATTGATTACATATTCAATTCGGTCTCATTATTTATCCCGCTGATGACAGTCGAAAACCAACGTATGTTGGTATTTTGTTTGTATAGAGTAAATGTGTTTGTTTAACTAGCCTTTGCCTGTGAATTTGTCCGGCGCATTCAGTGAGTTATAATTGAAGTATTTTAAGCGTTCGATTCTCTGTTCTAACTACCCCGCTAATGTTTAAGTTTGAAGCTAAAAAAGAGCTTGTCGTGGTGCAGAGGCACAAACGTGCGACTGTAAACGCGACAGGTTGTGGGTTTGATTCCCACTCTAGGAAATGTATTATTTTCATTTCCTGGGCTTGGTAACAAGGCAAAGCGCGGCGTTGAGTTCCGCCACTCATCACGAAGCCTCAATTTGGCGGAAAGTGGGGAACGAAGTGTCTTAACACTAAGTTGAAGCTATGTAAGTATGTAAAAAAACTTAATAGTAAAAAAGAAAATGAAAAGATTTTCTTATCTAATCTAAAAGAAAAGATAAAATGTTTAGAAATTAGAAATATATTGTATATATAAAGCACCAGTACAACATAAAATACTGAAAATCACTATCGCACATCTTGCTCAAATTATTTAATAAATAAAATTTGGAATTATCTTTTTTTTTTGCAGTTTATCCTGCATAGAAGGGTAGGTAGTCAGAGCGAACCATGTTAAATGGCGGAAATAATATTTTAAGTGGCTGAACTCAAAGCTGCGTTTTGTCTTGCCAAACTGGAGAAATAAAAATAATTAAAATATACTCATTCCAACAGGTGAGAACCGAACCCGCAACCAACAGTATTTACAATCAAATGTTGTACCACTCCGCCATGATGGCTTTACCTGTTCACCGTATTACCGGGGTGAAACTAATTGCAATACGAACTCCCGTCAACTGCCACAATGTCAAAGTGACGGTTGTCAACTTGTCAAACTTTGACTAAAGTTTGGACGCTTCTCAATTTCTTTCAAGGAAAATCATTGTCATCTTCCAAATTAAAGTTTAATGGATGAATTATGTAACGCAATTAGATCTAAAAAGGTTTTTATATAATAAGTTTTTATTATATTATAAGAATGTATGTATGTTCGTATTTGCGTGTCTTAATATTTGTGCATGAGACCATCGAGGTGCAGTGCGATAGTATTTGACTGTTATGGTAATTGGTTGCAGGTTGGATTCTCACTCGGGATAATAATTATATATAAAACTTTTTACATTTCTTTATTTTGGTAGGACGAAGCACGGTGTTCGGTTCTACCATTCAATACGCAATATCTAGGGCGGGAACAGAAAAACGTAGTGTCTCGATACTAATTGTCTCTGACTTCCTTACTATATAAGATACAGCATTTAGCGTGTTGTTAACCCAAAAGTTAAATTCCGTACCAGAATTTGACTGCACCACAATGCCCTAAAAAGAATCATATTACAATATTTATATTATTCTAATTATAATTTGTATTTTTAATAAACCTTGAGAATTTTTATTTAAAAAATGGCCGGTGGAAAATGAGGAACGGAATTGTTGAAAGAGAACGGAGTGTCTTAACACTAGGTTCTTAAGTTCCCTCTAACTACCCTGCTATATATGGAATACAGAGTGAAGTTAAGAGAAAAAATATTTAAATGATCAGGAAATTGCTGCCTAATAACTGAGTAGTATGTGGTTATTTTCAAATCTTATAACACTTTTTTCTAAAATAAATTGCAAAAATAGCACTAAAATTCAGAAGAAAATTTTCTAAAAAATGTTGCAGAACATAAAAATTAGAGATTCAGGTGAGCAAGTCGGCCGCTGTAGGTGGATTACTGAAATCTGTAGATTATCGTTTCCCTCCATTATAATAGAGCCCCATTTGATCCGGATGAGTGTTGCTTAAAAGAAAAATCCTTTGAGGTGAGACACTAAGTGTTAGGTTAACCTATAATTTTTATATAATGATCTTTTCAAAACTTTTATTACGTATAAGATGATAAAATATGGCTAAATTTCATACAAATTTATAGTTCCTGTTAAAACAGATAGGGTAGGAGGAAACAGAATAACGTTCCACTCATGATTAAAAGATTTTATAAATATTAATATTATATAATTATATTTAATGCCTGTCGTGGCGCAGAGGCACAAGTGTGCGACTGTAAACGTGATAGGTTGTGGGTTCCATTACCACGTGTATATTCATTTCCTGAGTTTGGTGACAATACACAGCGCGGCTTTGTGTTCCGCCACTTAGCACGCAATGCCTGAATTCCGCGGAAAGTGGGGAACGAAAAGAGAGAACGGAGTGTCTTGACATTAGGTTCGCAGGTTCCCTCTAACTACCCTGCTATATGCGGGATATAGCGTGAAGTTTAAAAAATATATATTATATTAGTCTCTAATTATTTATTTTAAATAAATTATTTTCATACAGTTTTACGCTATTTAATGGAGAATCTGGTGACAATACACTCTGTACTCCACTTTCCGCCTGGTATCGCGACATTGCGAGTCAATTGCGCTTATGATGCCATCTAAAATAATAAAATCAAGTCTATATAAATAAAAACCATTGCGTTACTAAGTAACTGATAGGGAACGTACAAATACCGTATACTGGCCATAGACAGCTGACATTTAGCATGTAGCTTGGGGAAGTATAGTGGAGCACTAAGACAGAATTTCTCAAAAATGAAAAAAAACTAGGTTTTAACTCTTTGATTTTCGCGATTATTACACATATTAAATGAACCTATTTTAACCAGATTAATCGCGTATATTTTAGTATTTGGAAATACATTTTTGGAAACCCGACGTTTCGAACACTTTACAGTAGTCCGTGGTCACAGGTAGACTGAGGTGGCATTCGTCTGTCATTTGATATAGTTATTATTTTTATTTATTTATTTATTTAGGAAGCCAACGCTGTATACAATATTACAATTATTGTATACCTTACTTACAGGCTAACATGACATGCTTAATACAGTTATATAAAACTATTAAAAAAAGAAACAAAACAGTACAGTTCTAATTCGAAACTCACATACAATAATTAAACAACAAAACCAAAAATATAAAAATAAAAAAAGAAAAAATAAACAACAAAACTGAAAAAATAAAATAAAATACAGTGATAATGACAAAAAAATTACCTTAACATTAAGCACACACAAAAAATATATATAATTGAAAATTAAAGTATAATTAAAATTAAACAGTAAAAGTTTTCTTTACTTCATTTTTGAAAGACAAAGCAGACTGTCGGAAAATATCTATGTCTCCTTTATTACATATAGTGTTATAACTAATAATTATTCTATTTATTGGGGCGTTCTTGCCTAGGTTAGTCCTAGCAAATCGCTGTTTAAAAATTTGTTTCTTTTTACGGTGATGTCTAATATTACATCTTGGTACCGTCAATCCTACTCTACTTATCAAATTTGAGCTATTGATTTGTGCATTTATAATTTTATGTAAAAAACAAAGATCTAACAAATTTCTACGATTAGATAGAGACAGACATTTATAGTATTTTAGGCGATCATTATAGTTTTTGTTTTTTTTGTAGCACATTGTCTCTGTAAGCTAATTGCCGTAAAAATTTCTTTTGTGTTCTTTCTATCCTATCTCTATGTGTTTCATATTGAGGATTCCATGCAACAGTACAATACTCCAGTCTGCTACGTATAATTGAATTAAACAGCACTATTTTTGTTGATGATTTTTTAAATTCTTTTGTAGTTCTCATGATAAAACCTAATAATTTTAATGCTTTACTAATTATATCATCTAAATGCGGTATAAAACTTAATTTGTTATCTAGTATAACACCAAGATCGCGAATTTGATTCACTTTTTGTAAAACATTCCCATTAATACTGTAATCAAAGTTTATATTACTTAGTTTCCTGCTAAATGTTATAACATAACATTTTAAATGGTTTAATTTCAAATTATTATGATCACCCCATTCCGAAAGTTTATCTAAATCTTTTTGTATGTTTACCGGGTCGTTGATATTTTCTACTTTTTTATAAATTTTAAGATCATCAGCATATAATTGAAATCGGCAATATTTGAAACACTTATGTATATCGTTTATAAAGATCCCAAATAATATCGGACCAAGAATGGAGCCCTGTGGAACACCTGAAGTCGCTGTAAACGTACGTGATTGATAGCCCCCAATAACTACATTCATTTCCCGATCTATCAAATAAGTTTTTAGCCATCTAATAAGATTATTATTGATTCCATAGCTCATGAGTTTACTCAATAATATATTGTGATCAACAACGTCAAACGCTTTAGCGAAATCTGTATAAATACAATCTATTTGTTCTGAATTGTCTAATGCTATTGATAGATCATCAATAACTATTGCTAAGTTTGACGTTGTTGATCTATTTTTGACGAAGCCATGCTGATTCTCGATTATTGTCGATTTCAAGGGCCATGTAAGCAATGGACAGATTAATGATTCAAATATTTTAGAAAATACTGACAAAATACAGATAGGTCTATATTTCGTTATGTCTTTTCTGTCGCCGGCTTTAAATATAGGAACTACTTTTGTCTTTTTCCATAAACTTGGGAATTCACCGACAAACAGAGATTTATTAAATATTAAGTATAAAGGCTTCACTAAATACAGAGCACATCGCTTAACAAATATAGGAGGTATATGATCTGGTCCAGATCCTTTGTTTATATCAAGACTTTTTAACTTATCAATAATATCCTCCTCCGAAACTTTTATAGCGGTCAATTCAGAATTGTTAGGTAGCACTGTAGTATTAAACATTTGATGTGTTGTTGGTGAAGTGTATATATTTGAAAAATGCGTAGCAAATTGATCGCAGATATCAGATCCACCAGTAGATGGAACGCCGTTTAGAGTCATTAAGGCAGGAAATTCACTTTTATTGGAACGTTTTTTTTTTAAATAAGAGTAAAAAAATTTTGGATTTATTTTAATATTATTTTCTACTCTGTCTAAGTAATTTTTAAATTCAGTTTTAATGAGAATTTCACACCTGTCTCTTAATAATTTGAATTCAAGCTCATCTAGTGTATTATATCAAACTACCGCCAACGATTTCTTAGTTGCCTCGCGTACTGCCCTGGATTCTTGCAGAATGAGCTAATAATTGTTAAAGTGTATTAAAGTGTTCGAAACTATTTGAACCGGATTGGTTCAAATAGTTTCATTTAATAGGTTTTAACTAGTCAAAAATAAAAAGAAAAAAAAATAAACAGTAATATTTACATTATTTGTTATTTCTAAACCATTTTCTTAGACGTCTACAATTTCGTACTATTAAAAGAAAACTAAAAACACTTGGTGTTCTGTCAACAAAAATTATTTATTCCGAAGGATGCTTCGAACTTGTTTTAAAGGCATCCTAATGTACGCTATTAAAATTCAGAGGTCGTGACCCTACATAAAAATTCAGAGCTTGTATACAGTTTCCCCTCGTCTCTTGATCTGATGATATCTGGCCGTTTTAGCGTATTACCGACCGTGATTTTTATCTTCATGATTAATTTGTTTAAAATGACCAGGCTATTAGCTGACCCCTATCTCTTTTTTTATGCAACACATTTTGCATATACTAAGGGTTTATCTATCCTAGCTCTAGTTGCGACGTCAGTCTGTTCTCTTTCTGTCCAATGCGTAAAAAAAAGGCTATATTATTAATTTTACTTATTTGAAATGAGTTCATACTGAAATAATTCTTATTTGTATGTGCCGTTGATCAACGTCTATGATTTTAGGCGGTACGTGGAGAGCCGAGTTTCTTAACATTAGGTTCCCTCTGACTGTGCTGAAGAAAGTATAAAGCGTGAAACTGCAAAAAAAAATACATTTATTGCCGGTATGTGCTGGATGGGCAGGTACTTAACGCATATAGACGAAAAATTGTGTGCTGTCCACTGAATTGCCTTTACTGAGCTTCATATAATCAGGCCGGAAACGTCAATTTTACAAGTACCCACTATATCCAGATCCATAACATTTAGCACATATCAACCGGACTAGAGTGGCGTCAGTAAAATCATATTATAATCAAATGAATCAAAAAACAAAATCCTACTCTTTCAGGCGTAAACTACTAAATAAACTAGTATTTAACTTATAAACATTATGTGTAATTCGACGTACTATATAACACAAAACACACACAAAAATTAACAGCAATAGGTAATCAACGAACAAGCCTATCAGATTGCATTAACAATGCAAGCACAGTAATAACACCCAAATTATTAAACAATATATAGCTCACCGCCCCTCGTTAAAGTTCAGCCGGTCGATGTAATATCAGCATTATACCAACCCACCGGTGTCCGGGAAAAAAGGATATCCAGGAGAATAATAAAAAACGTAACCCTGAAAATGTTTTAATAAAATATTAAACATAATACTGAGCGTACCGGCTCTCTTGCGATGCTCTTTTATGAACTCTAAGGGAGTAAATACATTTGTTCGCTTGAAATCGGGGCTAATTTAAAATAAAAAATAACTTTGTGTTTTATATGTTGTATTTAGTTTTTATTTGTTCTTTACTCTCTGTCTAGACAGATAGTGGTAAAACTCTACGCCGCAATTTTGTGTTAGACCAATTTAATAGAATTATTTTAAATAGGAACATTATTTTGCTAAATTAGTTTTTTTTTGCTTCACGATGTATCCCACATATAGCAGGCTAGTTAGAGGGAACCTGAGAACCTAGTGTTAAGACACTCCGTTCTCTCTTTTTCGTTCTCCACTTTCCGCCAATTTGAAGCATTGCGTGCTGAGTGGCGGAACTCAATGCCGCTCTTTGCCTTGTCACCAAACCCAGGAAATGAAAATACTACATTTCCTGGAGTGGGAATCGAACCCACAACCTGTCGCATTTACAATCGCGCGCTTTTACCTCTGAGCCACGACAGGTATTAAATCAGTAAATCACATAATTGCTTATATGAATTATCAATTTTCTAGGAAAAAAATTAAAATGTACATGTAGCATATCGATTACTATATACTTATCTTTATGTTATGATCATATATATATATATATATATATATATATATATATATATGTTTTATTGTGATCTAGACCACGTCAATAGTTTTTGCGTGACCGAATAACAAACATCCATCCATCCTCACAAATTTTCACATTCATTATATTAGCAGTTTTGAGTTATTTTATTTTGTTAAAATATTAATTATAAATTCTTAATATTTTAAGATATTTGATGAACAGATTACAATAACTTTTTAACCTTTGTCAAAGAGCTAATAAATCTGTGTCTTCAATAGAACTCGCGAAAGGACACCTGCGGCATCTTTGCTTAATTAAAAGGGTATTATAATTTAAAATGAAAAATTAATATAACTAAATTAGAGGTATTTTAAATATATTTAAAAGTTAAATATTTAGTTTTAATGTATGAAATATGATTGTTTACAATATTCGTATATTTTTCTTTAAGGTAATTAAGATTATATTAAAACAAATAACTGCAAAAGTACTCGTCCGATTCGGAACCAATTCGGAAGCAGCTAGCTATCATATAGAAAAAGAATTATCAAATTAGTTCATACAGTAAAAAGTTATGCAGTAACACACAACAAAAATAGAATCGAAAACGCTTTTTTTGGTTTCGAATTTCTATATTTTTTTGGAGTCGATTAAAAACAAAAAAATATTAAATAATGCGAGACTAATAAATGATGTCATAAAATACCAGTATTAGTGAAAACAGACATATTTTGCATACACTCGTTATACTAGAAATAGTATTACCTTTTTCTTTTTTCTTTTCTTTTTTTTTTTAACTACACGCTGTATCCCGCATGTAGCGGGGTAGAGAACCTAGTGTTAAGACACTCCGTTCTCTTTCAACATTTCCGTTCCCCACTTTCCGCCAAATTGAGGCATTGCGTGTTGAGTGGCGGAACTCAACGCAGCGTTTTGCCCTGTTACCAAACCCAAGAAATGAAAATACTAAACTTTACATTTCCTGGAGTGGGAATCGAACCCACAACCTGACGCGTTTACAGTCGCACGCTTGTGCCTCTGCGCCACGACAGGCGTTATAGCTTTTTCTCTTATATTATATTTAATTTTATTAAAGTGGATTGAAAAAAAATAGAACTCAACGCCGCGCATATTACGAGATAAGAAATTAATAATAATTTAACTATAATAACGCCTGTCGTGGCTTGAGGCACAAGCATGCGACTGTAAACGCGACGGGCTATGGGTTCGATTCCCTCTCCAGGGAGTGGAATTTTTCATTCACTGGGTTTGGTAACAAGGCAAAGCGCGGCGTTGGGTTCCGCTACTCAACACGCAATGCCTCAATTCGGCGGAAAGTGGGGAACGGAGTGTCTTTACACTAGGTTCCCTCTGCCTACCCTGCTATATGAAGGATACAGCGTGAAGCTAAAAAAAAAGTGATGAGTGCTGAGTGGCGGAACTCAACGCACTTTGCCTTGTTACCAAAGCAAGGCTTTTTTTTTCATATAATTTTTTTTTAAATCAACATAAATATTATTTACAGTGTGAAAAGTCTCCCACAACCGGCTGGTTGCGCATTGTAGTAAGAAATTCTAAGGGAAAATACGTATTTGGTACACTTTATGTATTTGGCGAACTTCTGCTATATCTGAGCGTCTGATTCTGGAATTTGTACCTGGGTTTTTATTTTTTGTAATATTTTGATTTAATATTAGGGTTATGGATAATGAGGCTTATTAATTTGTGAGGAATATTAATTAATATTATGTTTTAATTTTAAATTAAGGCAATAGGCGTTTCGCAATAGAACAAAATGTAGTTTATATATTTTTCTAGTGTATAAGTTGTTTTTCTATAAAGTTTCATTTAGATTCGTTCAGTAATTTTACCGTGAAAGAATAATACATGTAATTAGAATAAGAAATATAATTAATATTTTAAGTTTTAATTAAGCCATTGTAGTGCAGTGATGCAGTGTCTGACTGTTAATGCAAGTGGTTTAAGGTTTGGTTCTCACTCGGTTAATTATTATTTTCACATATACACTTTCCGCCGAATTGAGTTTTAGTACAATTTCCTTTCTTTTTAGCTCCACGCTTTATCCCGCACATAGCAGGGTAGGCAGAGGAAACCAGAGAACCTAATGTTTCGACACTCCGTTCTCACAACATTTCCGTCCCCCACCTTCCGCCATAGAACAGTTTCACACATAAAAAACAAAACCACATAAGAGACGACTTTCCAAGAATTCCAAATGATAAATTGCTGAATCCTATATCTAATTTTCTTCAAAATCCAAAAGGTAGAACCGCAAAATAACTGGAATGACACAGCAAAAATGTTTAAACGTGCCGTGGAGTGCATACCTGCTGAACGGACGCTACGTGATGATAATTACAAATAGCCTACGAGTAGACTCCTGCTTTCTGATCGCGATCCTGTTATAAAGGAAATGTTACTAGCATTTGTGTTATCTTTAAATGTATAGCTTTTATATTTATTCTTGGTGTTATGGTCAAATAATCGATTTTATTAATAAATTGTATTTTATGTGTTATTCTGGTGTACAAGTTGTGTTAATGTAAAATTGAATCGATTTTCGTTCAGCAGTTTTTCCGTGAAAGAGTAACAAATGTAACTAAAGTATATCTTATTTTTTGATATGTAGTTTTTTTGTGTTTTCTTGATCATGATAATATATATGGTCAAATAATGCAATTTATTTATAAATTACATACATATATAGCTTCACGCTGTATCCCGCATATAGCAGGGTAGGTCGAGGGTACCTAGTGTTAAGACACTCACTCCGTTACACGTCCCTACTTTCCACCGAATTGGAGCATTTCGTGCTGAGTGGCGGAACTCAACGCCGCTCTTTGCCTTGTTACCAAATTTGTTTGTCATGTAACCAAGACTTATTAATATAGCAGTGACTGTAAGACAGTCAATATCCAATGTCTTGAATTCTGGTGAAAAATCGAAAACTCGAAATAGCTTCACGCTGTATCCCGCATATAGCAGGGTAGGCAGAGGGAACGTAGTGTTAAAACACTCCGTTCCCCACTTTCCGCCGAATTGAGGCATTGCGTGCTGAGTGGCGGAACTCAACGCCGCACTTTGCCTTGTTACCAAACCCAGGAAATGAAAAATTCCATTTCCTGGAGTGAGAATCGAACCTAAAACCTGTCGCGCTTACAGTCGCACGCTTGTCGCACGCTTGCTTATGTGTATAAATTGTTGTACATATATTATTTATATTCTTGAAGTTTCATTTCGTTTAGTAGTTTTTCCGTGAAAGAGTAACATATAACAAAAAAATGTGAGAATAGATGGATACATTTTCAGAAATTGTCTTATTTATAATATTAGTAGCTTGCAAGTTACTTTTATGTGAAATACTTAGTTAAATACTATAAACGCCTATCGTGGCGCAGAGGCACAAGCGTGCGACTGTAAACGCGACAGGTTGTGGGTTCGATTCCCACTCTAAGAAATGTAAAATTTAGTATTTTCATTTCTTAGGTTTGGTAACAAGGTAAAGCGCGGCGTTGAGTTCCGCCACTCAACCCGCAATGCCTCAATTCGGCGGAAAGTGGGGAACAGAATTGTTGAAAGAGAATGGAGTGTCTTAACACTAGGTTCTCTGGTTCCCTCTGCCTACCCCGCTATACGCGGGATACAGCGTGAAGTTAAAAAAAATAGTATGAACAATGTACATTATATATAGATACACAGATATAGTTGTTGAATGAACAATGAAGAGCGTAACAGGTGTGATAGTTCCCAAGAACCCTTCGCGTTTTATATCCCGTAAAATTTTTTATAACTTTTCAATCTTTATTACAGGAGAAGGGTATAAAATGTTATCAAAAGAATAAATTATTATGAGAAAACGATACGTGTAATGTAAACAGGACTTATTGAGCTACACTGTAAGAGAAGCGCGGCGTTGAGTTCTGCCACTTAGCTGATGTCTCCAATTCGGGCCTAAAGAAGAAAACGGAGTGTCTTGACACTAGGTAATCTGTGAACAACCTGCTGTACCAGGCCGTTCCTGGAAAGGGAATCGAACCCACAACCTGTCGCGTTTACAGTCGCACGCATGTGCCTCTGCGCCACGACAGGAATTAATTTTAATAATTCTTTTTTATATGAGCTATATTTTTTATATAGCTAGTGCTTTAGACGGGATGGGACCACCCATTTAAATCCAGTTGGGATCTGACAAGACAAGTAATTTTTGAGTTATTCGTAATAATGTTACTTTAAAAAGCATTTTATTTGAAGTTAATTTTTTTGTTTAAATCTTAATTATTTTGACATAACACAAAAATAACGAAAACTAGAGAATGACGTATAAAACAGTTTGTTCCTTTGCCAACAATGAAAAAAGTGCATGATATCAACTGTACGTAGAAAAATATTACAGTATTTCATATAATATGCATTGCGGTGCAGTGTAGATTAATATTGCAAGCAGACCCGCAGGTGCAAACGAGGCGAAATTGAAAATAGCTTACGACAACATTGCTTATACTATACTTGACGGATACAATACGACTAAATAAAATTATTTATAGTTTTTTGGTTACTCACAAAGAAACCATCTTAACGGTTTATACCGTAAATAGTGTACATAGGTATAAAGTGAGAATCTAGTGTCAAATCACTCCGTTTTTCACTTTCCGTTCGAATTCAAGACAACATTTTGATTAGCGGAACGAATCACGATCGAAGAAGTTAATATAACTCAAATTTATTAATTCCCCTGAGAGAGAATCAAATTCATAACCATTTCATTTACAATTAGACGCAGTCTCGTAGACGTAAAAAAAAAAATATTTTGAAAATATGATTTTACAAAGTATTATTGAGATTTTATAACAAAACCAACTTTAAATAAAATGCACTTACTAAAATAACTTTAAAACTATAAGTCAGATTGAATTAAATGGGACCACATTAAAAGCAGCTATCATATATAAAAATGATCATCAAAATTAGTTCATCCAGTAAAAAGTTATGCGGTAACACATATAAAAAAAAAACAATCGAATTGAGAACCTCTTCTCTTTCGAAGTCGGTTACAAATGTCGTTGTAACATCGTTAGTATCTAAACAAGACTTCAGTTGCAACTATGTCGCAATAACATATCCGCATCGAGTGTTGAAGATGAGATACTAGTAATTTACTAGCTATCTTAATTTTGTTATAATAATGGTATAATACACATAGGCGTGAATATGTTGACAAGTCAATTCGCATTTACATATTAGCTAGGTTATCAATTCTTCTGTATTTTTTAATGTATTTTCAACACAATAACTGTACATAATAGCGAATTTTCTTTGAAGCTAGTTCTTTTTTGTTAAAATTTTATTTATTGTTAAATTAATTATTATAAAATTTGACACTAACGCCTATCATGGCGCAGAGGCACAAGCGTGCGACTGCAAACGCGACAGGTTGTGGGTTCGATTCCCACTCCAGGAAGTGTAAAATTTAGCATTTTCATTTCTTGGGTTTGGTAACAAGGCAAAGCGCGGCGTTGAGTTCCGCCACTCAACACACAATGCCTCAATTTGGCGGAAAGTTGGAACGGAAATGTTGAAAGAGAATGGAGTGTCTTATCACTAGGTTCTCTGGTTCCCTCTGCCTACCCTACTATATGCGGGTTACAGCGTGAACTTAAAAAAAAAATTGAGGCCATTGTAACATAGTGGGACCTATTGTCTCTCACTATACTCGCGATTGGTTGTTCGCTCTCCTCATGTTGGAATGATATATTTTATATGTTTTTATTTCTCCCTCCTAAAAAGACAACACAGGACTTGGTTTCTGGAGAGTTGAGTTGAAATCGTAAAGCTACTTTTTTATCAAAATTTGTTTACTTATTATTTTAGGTATTTAAAATAAAAACAATAATAATACTGTATCGATTGTAATTATTCATTTAATATAAGTACATACTGGCTAACTATAGCACCGAATGTTGAATGAATTAGATTCTTTAGGGAGTGTAGAGCACTAAGGGAGGATTTCCGGAAATTCCCACGGGAACAGGAAAAATGGGATTTTACGTTTAAAGTTGAAACTATGGATGAAAGTACTTGTAATGAGCAAAAGTATACTACTTTAAAATATATAAATTTCCCTTCACATTAAAGGAAGATTATGTTCTTGAACTTATACTAACATAAATATATAGAGAATTAATTAGCGTTTTTTTTTTGTAAAATTAAATAAAATAATATTATATGTTATTTGTTCCTGGGTTTGGTAGCAAGGCAAAGCGCGGCGTTGAGTTCCGCCACTCAGCACGCAATGCCTCAATTCGGCGGAAAGTGGGGAACGGAGTGTCTTAATACTAGATTCTCTCTGCCTACCCTGCTATATGCGGGATACAGCGTGAAGCTATGTATGTATATGTTATATTTAAGTCAATTTGTTTAATATTTATTTTAGGTTACAAAGAAATTAGCCTCTATGTATGAAAGTATCCGATTTATCATTTAAATAATAGCAGAAGTCGATTATATGTAATAATATAGATCTATTAAGTCATCAGTCACTTACTAGGCAGATGTGAACCGTTTTATCGTAAAACTTATTTAGAAAACGTATAAAATTTGAACGCAGCGGGACTCAAACCCGTGCCTCTCGGACGCCATGCGCATGGTTTAGCGGTCAGAGCGCTTGGACGGTTTCCAAGAGGCACGGGTTCAAGTCCCGCAGCGTTCAAATTTCTATACTTTTTTAAAAATGTATTTAGTTACCTAAGAGTGTGATTATCACTTAAAAAATCTATCAAAAGCGTTATCAAATTTAAATTAATATAAACAAAAACATAAGTAAACAAGAAACTAAATACATGTTAAGTATAATTATCTTATTACAATTATAAATATATTTGAGGCTTTTAGAAAATGTATAAAAAATTGAATATAGCGGGATTCGAACCCGCGCCTCTTGTATGGCTATAGGATCTTTCCAGCTTTTTCAAAAATCGTAAAATTTTTGAAAATGGGTGTAACACTTGTCACAACTTATTTTTGTTGTTAGCATTTCTTAAGAGAGATTTTTACAAATTTCTGCTACCCAAAATATATTTTTAAGGACAATAATTTGGCAAAAAAGAATACTAAATATTAAATATTATTAACATACTTTTACAAATCAATTTTTGAAAAAATTGAGATTTTATCAAAGAAAAGAAAAGCGACTTCAAAAAAAGATACTAACAGTACAATTATTACGAATAACTCTAAAACAACTTGTCAGATCTTAAGTAAATTTAAATAGGACCATATCAGAGAAACTAGTTATCATATAAAAAAAAATAATCCAAATTGGTTTATCCAGTAAAAAGTTTTGCGCATGAAAAAATAGAGTCAAATTTACTTCTTCCTTTTTTGAAGTCGGCTAAAATCATATATTGATTTGGTCTACTATCTATATATAAATACATGAAGCAAAAACTTGTACCCCTTTTTATGAAAATTACGCGAACGGAAGAGCATGAAATTTGGCACACTTATAGTTTATATAGAGATAGTTTATACAGAGAAGGTGCAGAATGCTAACATTTTTTAAAAGTAATTCATAGAAAATATATTAAATTAACAAAATAAATGTTTCACACACTACCATGACTTGACATTTATGTTTATATAAAGTGATATACATTACTAAAAACAAAGCGTTGTTAACGCGTCAACGTGGACACTAGTATAAATAACAAATAAAATACTATAAAAATATTTGATATTTCCATATAAATACATAAAATTCTCAAATTTAAAAAAAAAATATAACGAATCAATCAATTTATTCACGGCCGGGGATTCGATGGGATATCTTCGTTATGCGTCTCTTCTGACTTTTTTGATTTCCCAAGCGTCTCCGCCTGGTGTACTGTATCTGGGAGGCTGTCATCCGATATGTCGGGTACTAAAAAAGTGGTGAACCCAGCTAATAATGCAGCTAGACCGAACACTAGAGATGGTAAACCAGCACCATAGATTATCTGAAAAGATAAAATAATTAATTAATTAACATTTAAATAAAACTAGTGTTCCCGTAGATGCATTAACAACGCGTTGCCTAGCAACGTATATATATATTTTTTTAACTTCACGCTGGATCAGAGAACCTAGTGTTAAGACACTATTCTCTTTCAACAATTCCGTTCCCCACTATCCGCCGAATTGAGGCATTGCGTGTTGAGTGGCGAAACTCAACGCCGCGCTTTGCGTTGTTACCAAACTCAGGAAATGAAAATACTAAATTTTACATTTCCTGGTGTGGGAATCGAACCCACAACCTGTCGCGTTTACAGTCGCACTCTTGTGCCTCTGCGCCACGACAGGCGTTATGTAGCAACGTATATGTCACTTTATATAAACTTGAGTGTCAAACTATAATAGTGTGAAACATTTCTTTTATTAATTAATTATATTTTTATATATTGTTTCATAAAGTAAGTAGTGGGCCAAGTTTCATTTGTAGTTTTCCGTGCGTGTTATCGCATAACTTTTTACTAGGTGAACCGATTTTGATGATTCTTTTTTATTTGATAGCTATTGCTTCTGATGTAGTCCCATTTAAATTTAGCTAAGATACTACTCGTAAAGTAGTTTTTGAGTTATTCGTATATTTTGAGTTTTCTTATTTCATTAAAATCTTTATTATTCGTTATATCTATGCGTTATATAGGATGTCCCAAAATTAACGCAAGATTTGAATTAAATAGAAAATGCCATTTTAGTCTTTTAATAGCGAATGAATAATGAATATAATAGCAAATGGCGGCAAAGTCAAATCTTGCGTTAATTTTGGGACAACCTTTATCTATTCTTTATGTTTAGCCTATACTGTTTGATGATGCGACAGCGTGCGAAGAATACTATCCTACCGTCATACAGTAAAACTAGTACGGAGGGTAGGGATTCATCAAATTCGGTTAGCCTAACCTTTTATGGCAAATATTATTGTGATGTAAATCACTATTGTTATAGGTTAAGGTTTACTTGTAATAAAAATAAATAAATAAATAATAAATATTCATTTCTCCGCTCTGATAAGACAGTCGACGTTGAGTTTCACCATTTAACACGCTATGTCTGGAATTTAGACGGAATGTGGCGAACGGAGTGTCTTGGCACTAGTTTCTCTCTGACTACACTGCTATGCGGAAAGCTTGAAGCTACTTTTTATAAGACGTCAATATATTTATTTATATCTTCCTTATTACATGCAATTTAAAACATATATGCGGCTTTAACGCTAAACTGCATTCTCTACCAGCCAACCTTGCCATGAGGGTAATAAATATGTAGGTGCGTAAAAGTATATTTTAAACTATAGGTACATATACAATTTACTATAAGTAGTTGTTACCCGCGACTTCGCCTTAGAGGATAATGGGAATTAACAATGATGACATATGAGTATGATGCCTTCTTCTTGACTGCGATAGAAAAAAAAATATGTCACTCTCTAATCGTCCTTTTTGTACGGAATTGCATAATGTTGGCTTTTTTCTTACTATAATTGTTACTGATTTAGCTTCACATATTTTTCCATAATAGTAGTATATTCAGAGTTAATTAACAATCCTTTCTTCATTTTACGCCCGAAATAAAGACATCACATGTGGAGTGATAAAATATCACGCGCCTTACATTAACAGTACGGGAAAATAAAAATACGTATATAAATACATACATAAGCTTCACGCTGTATCCCGCATATAGCAGGGTAGGCAGAGGAAACCTAGTGTATATAGACACGCCGTTCCCCACCACTCGTGCTCACTCACACCGTGCTGAGTAGCGGAACTCAACGCCGCGCTTTGCTTTGTTACCAAACCCAGAAAATGAAATATTACATTTCCTGGAGTGCGAATGGAGCCCACAACCTGTCGCGCTTACAGTCGCACGCTTGTGCGTTGTGCTTGACAGGCGTTATATAACGAATAATAATGTTTTAAAAATTATATTATTTCTACTAAAATAATATACTTCGCATAAAATTACCAGTAAAGGTGTCTGTGGTGCTATAATAGATCCGATGCGGCCTAGAGATGAGCATAGTGCGTGCATGGAGTTTCTTGTGTACGTAGGAAACAGTTCCGACGTGTATATATATGTAATGGAGAAAAAGAAGCAGCACATTAACTTGCTTGCCATGTAGAATGCTATTGATAGCCAGGGTAAATCTGAAAAAAATGTTTTTTGTTACGTATGGTAGAGAGAATCTTATGTCACGACACTTTGTTCTTCACTAGCTGCTCAAATTTGAGATATTGTATTGAGAGGTAGGACATAACGTTGCGTTTTGTGTTACCAGATAGACGAAATAAATATATTCCTTGAGTGATATATAGGGTAAATGATCCGAAATCTCTTTCAAAGAAATTATTACAGATTTGAATCCAGTACAGGACGGAGAGGATTAAAATATATTTTTATCTGCACTAGTAGAAAAAGAGGTAAAGCAGAAAAAAATTTATTACTAACATTCCAAAACTAAATTTGGACGAGGAGGAGAACTTATTAAAGTTAATATCCTAAATATACAAAATGTTCAAAATAGCAAAATTAATAAAATATATTTAATAAGGCTTATATATAATATATACCCCGCTAGGGATAAAGCGTAAAGTTAGGTTTAGGTTTAATAAGGCTTATTATCAACCGAATTCAATTAAAATATTAGATTTTCAATAAAATTCTTTTTTTTTTAAATATATTATTTAAAAAACAAACACTTACTTGTAGGTAAAAACGGCTGAGATATACATAATAGAGCACCAGCAAAGAACGACAGCATCAAAGGCATTTTCCTCTTAAAGTGAATTAAAATGTACGTCGTAATTAAGTTGCCTGGCAAATCAACTAGCGATGTTAAACCAAAATTAATATACTTATTGCCTTGTAAACTAACCGAATTAATCATAAGTCCATAATTCACGAACGTGGAAGCTATCCACCAGGATAGACACACGAAGAAACGTCGCCTTAACTGCTTCGATGAGAATGTGTCTCTTATTAATTGACTGAACTTAACATTTGGACTTGTTTCACAAGTTAGTTTATCTAAAATATTTTTGTCAATATCAATTTTATTCTTCTTAGCGGCTTTTTCTAATATAGTTATCGCCTCATCTTTCCTTCCCCTCGTTAAAAGCCATCTTGGGCTCTCATCTAGTAGGTATTTGTATAAAATGAACAGAAATGCTGGAGCGTATATAGCTCTTAGGAACCATCTCCAGCTTGGGGTGAGCCAAGCTATTACGGCTACTGCAATACCACCGAATACGTAGCCGAAACAACACATCATGTAGAACTTTAACCTCTTCTTAGTTGATACTATTTCTAATGCTGTAAAGAAAATATTATTATACTAGCTTTCCGCCCGCGGTTTCGCCCGCGTGGAATTCGGTTATATCGCGCGACATGGTAAGAAGTAGACTATAGTCTTTCCCAAGGTCTAGACTATTTGTCAAAAATGGTTAAGTGGTTTAGGTGTGAAAGTTGTAAGCAGTTGAATAATCTTACATGATTTTATGCTTAACAATAAGGAACTTCCATACAAACTTTCATCCCCTATTTCAACCCCTTCTACTATTTTTTTCGCAATAAAAAGTATCCTATGTCCTTTTCCAAGTTCAGTTCTATCTTCATTCAGAATTTTATCAAAATCGGTTTAGTGGTTTAGCCGTGAAAGCGTAACAGACAGACAGACAGACAGAGTTACTTTCGCATTTATAATATTAGTAAGGATGTTGTTTATAAAGTATTATATAAGTATATCGGGACGTAATTGTGGCGCAGCGTCTGACTATGTATGCAAGTGGTTGTGGGTTCGATCCACTCAAAAAATAAAGTGCTCAACATGCAATGTTTTGAATCCGGATGGAAAGTGGAGAACGGAGTATTTAAACACTATGTTCTCTCGAACTACCCTGTTATGCGGGGAAAAGCGTGGAGCTGATGTTTGAGAATTGAATATCTGGGTACTAAGTTCTGTACTTAGAGAAAACTCAATGCAAAGACATTCCGATCTCTCTAGGAGGATTATGGATTTTAATTATTTACTTGTAGTATTTATACCGCTAGCTTTTTTAAAATTTCAAAATATAATACAATAAAGTAAATTAAAATACAATTCATACATTTAAATATATGGACGGGTTGCCGATACCATAAGGTTACACACGATTATGCAAAGAAAATATATATTTGGCATACTTTTACTCTTACCTAAAACAAACAAAGGTGAACACACATCTCCAATAGCAGCTTCTAAAAATTCCATAGCAATATAAAACCAGTACCACGCTGAGAAACTCCTTAATACACCAAATATTCCTCCCAAAACGCCGAGGACAACTGCTGTGTTCTTTCTTCCGACTCTGAAAAAAATATATTTCATTAGTATTGCCCATCGTGGTGCAGTGCACGCAATTGTGTAAGCAAATGGCTGCGGGTTCGAATCGATTTTTTTTTTATTATAATGATTATTATTTTTTTTAACTTCACGCTGTATCCCGCATATAGCAGGGTAGGCAGAGGGAACCTGAGAACCTAGTGTCAAGACACTCCGTTTTCTTACAACAATTCCGTTTCCCACTTACCGCCGAATTGAGGCATTGCGTGCTGAGTGGCGGAACTCAACGCCGCGCTTTGCCTTATTACCAAACCCAGGAAATGAAAATACCAACATTTTCTGGAGAGGGAATCGAACCCACAGCTTGTCGCGTTTGCAGTCGCACGCTTGTGCCTCTGCGCCACGACAGTTATGATTATAAAAAAACAATATATATAAAAATTTATTAATATATGGAGACGTGAGTCTCCTTAGTAATCAGGATACGTGGCTTTTTGGTAACTCTTTCTATATATTTTTTTATTACTTCTACTAGATTCGAAGATATAATTGTCAATAGATATGTAGTTCCTAAGAAAATTTTTATTGGTTTCTTAGTAAAACTTTTCTCATGATAACAGATGTATTTGCAATAATAAAGTTGTACAATTTAAAATGTATTATTTTATCTCTATTTTATTTTTATAAATGACACGTTTTGCAAGTTAATAGTGCAACGATGTTTTTCTTATTACTGATACAACATATTTTAGTAATAAAAATATTTTTATTGCATGTTTTCTTATTTTGTTGTAAAATTGTTTTTTTATTTTATATAGAGAAAAAGGTTCACGACTTATATTGCACAGCAGGGTAGTCAGAAAGAAGGTAGTGTATAGACATTCTGTTTGCCACTTTCCATCCGTATTCCAGACGATACATAATAATTGGAAAGCTCAACGCCGTGTTTTGTCTTGCCAGAGTAAAAAAATAAAAAATATATATAATTACTCCCCCGAGCCGGGATCAAGGCTATAACCATCGCATTTACATTCTTTATCCCATTATACCATGATGTCTTCTTCTAATAAAACAAAAGCAAGGCACTGAGATCCGCCACTCAACACTCAATGCCTCAATTTGTTGGAAAGTGGGGAACGGAAATCATAAGAGAACAGAGTGTCTTAACTCTAGTTCCTTTGGTTCCCTCAGCCTACCATCCTACTATGTGCGGAATACAGCGTGAAACGAAAAAAATAATTTTGTAATGATTCTATTAATTATATATTTACCTATCTGACATAGGTCCAACTATCAGTAGTCCACACATATATCCAAAGCTGTGTACCGTCCCAACTAAAGTTCGCTTCCATTCTTGACATGCTAAATCGAACTGAAAATAAAATAACATTCAATCATCAAATTAAAACATTCTTCGTTCAAATAGGCTATTCTAAGCACTTTCAAATCGTCAATTAATATAAAGATGTCAGCATTGTCAGTCCTAGCGGAAGCTACCACCGGTGAGGAAGGCAGTTCTGCTGGGAAGAGCCGGCGAGAAACTCAACAGTTGCTCTTTTCAAACATACATACATATATACATAGCTTCACGCTGTATCCGCGTACACAACTATGATCATCCTCCCAAGTGAGTATCAACAGCATTCAATTCCACACATTAACCTCAGTATATTATTCTTGGACAGAATAATACACTTTCCTAAATAATGTTTTTTTTTTTTTCATTTTATTCATTGTATTTTCTCGCATAGCAAGGTAAGACATAATCTAGTGTCAATACACTACACCACTTTTCGCCTGTATTCGGGACATTATGTGAGGAGTGACAGAGCTAAACGCCGTACTTTATTTAATATTACCAGAAGTAAGAAATGAAAGTTAAATAAAACATAGCGTCACACTTTTTTCGCATACCAGGGTAGTCAGAGATAACCAAGTGTTATGACACTCCATTCTCCACTTTCGATCCCAATTGCGTGAGTGGCGTATTAAATACAAAAAAATTCTTCAAATGGGGATCGAACCCACAACCAATGTGCTTACAGTGTTTATAAATAGACCATTGCACCAATTCATTATTAGTATTTTTTTTATTTATCTTCACACTGTATCCTGCATATAGCAGGATAGGCAGAGGGAACCTAAGAACCTACTGTTAAGACATTTCGTTCCCTACTTTTCGCCAAATTGAGGCATTGCGTGTTGAGTGGGGTAACTTAACGCCGCGCTTTGCCTTGTTACCAAGCCCTGAAATGAAAATACTAAATTTTACATTTACTGGATTGGGAATCGAACCCACATCCCGTCGCACTTACAGACGCACGCTTGTGCAATATTAGTATTCTTCAGACATATCCATATGACGATAATATATTTTAAAATTAAAAAGTTGTCAATCGGGTAAGTTAGCAAGGTCGTTTCGTTACCTAATTCTTTAACGTTTAATATGCAATCTATGTGCAAAGTGAATCAAGGTCATATTTTTAACTGACTTTTTGTGTGTGCATAATTTTTTACTGACTCAATTTTGATGATATTTTTTTTATATGATAGCTAATGCTTCTGATGTGTCCCATTTAAAATTAGTTAAGATATGACGAGTAGTTTTTGAGTTATTCGTAATAATTTTCTATTTTGTGCATTTTATTTGAAATCGATTGTCTTTTGTCTTAAATTTTTTTTCATTTTTAAAGTTAGTGAAGAAAATAAGAAACAAAGATAATTATTGGTTGATTTACAAGTGATAGTATCTATTAGTGTAATATACTTATTATATATTTTATATAATATACCCATATTACGTTTTTTCCTTAACTCCACGCGTTATCCCCAGCGGGCTATAAGTTACATACAAGCTAATTATGTACCACTAGAGTTATCCTGCGACTTTACGTGGACCTATAGAACTTAAATTCTCTTTTTCGTTTTCGTAGGAGGAGAAATGTCGAGAAATTTTCTCCAAGTGTTCCGATACACTCCTTGAAGAGCCTACACGAGAAAAAACAATATATATATATATTTATTTCAGTTTCACAATTTTCTTCCTAACACTTCATACAATGAATAGATATAAATCTTTTTTAAAACTAATGTTTACAATATATAGAACATAAGAAATTAACTTAATTTAAATATAACAAATTCGGTAATATTTGAAGTCAACGCCACAATTGCACCTTCAGTGCTTCTTCTTTTTTAAAACTACTATAACTAACTATACTTTGGCTAGTAGTTTTGCCTGTTCATTGTTTGTCAATCACTTAGTGACGCAAGTTTATATAGATTTCCCTATGGGGATGGAATAATCAATTGGATTAAATAAACAGTGAAGACAAATAATAGTGTTAGAGTATTTTTAATTAAAAAAAAACTAAGAATAAAAAAGAAATATGAAAAACATGAATTTAAGCCACTTAAATAAGTTAGCACTTTTACATATAAGTTACTCCACTAGGGTAGAAGCAAAAACGTGCGATTGTAACTTTTAATATTTAGTATTTTCATTTCCTCGCTCGGTAAAGGCAAGCGCGGCGTTGAGTTCCGTCACTTAGCACACAAGTTTTGACGGAAAGTGAGGAACTAAAATCTTTAGCAAATGGAGTGTCTTAACTAGGTTCTCTGGTTCCCTGCCTACCCTGCAATATTCGGGATACAGCGTGAAGGTGCAGCGTGAAAAAAATTTGAAAAATATGTTTTGATGTTAAAAATATTCAATCCAATATAGTTATTAAGGTCACTCTATTATCATTACGTATTATGTTATTAGCCTTGGCTAAGTAGGAACGGAGTGCCAAACAATGCAATTGTTTCGCTTCATCTGCTCTTATGACCCTCTTCGCACTATCCCTTAGAGATATTCCTGCTTTATATATAAATTAAAAATATATATTTTTTTACTTGTAATTTTTTTTTCTGCCTTCAGTGTTTCACGTATAATAGTATCTGTACATATTTACCATGTATTAAATATTTAAAAAAATGAATGATGGCTAAAATTTTGATAATCTATATATAAATACGTGAAGCAAACATTTTGGATACCTTTTTACGAAAATTACGCGGACGGAGGAGCATGAAACTTGACACATCTATAGTTTATCTGTAGAAGGAGTGCAGAATGCTTATATTTTTTTAAATAATGCATAAGAAGTATATTTAATTAATTATATAAATGTTACACACATTACCATGGTTTGACATCCATGTTTATAAAAAGTAACATGGACATTGCTAAAGACAACGCGTTGTTCACGCGTCGACGGGGACACTAGTATAATAAAAATTTTGAAAAAAAACGACTGAATAAAATGCAATAAAAAAATTTATTACGAATAACTCAGAAACTACTTGACAGACCTAAACTAACTTTTTAAATGATGAAATTCACACTCATATGTACCCATTTAAATTTAGTAACCATCAAAAGTGGTTCACTCAGTAAAAAAATGTACGGTAACTTAAAAAAAGTACCTGTTGAATTGAGAAACTCTTCTTTTTTTGAAGTCGGTTAAAATATTATTAGGAACATAAGTAAAAAGAGTAATTTTAGGTGCAAAGTTATTGAAATTAAACATGCAAATAATAATACTTACATAAGCGACGAAGCTGTCTGGTTCATCGTAAACCCACTCGGAGCAGGAATAAGTAGT
>JAKGSA010000411.1:138486-204297 GCA_033558755.1 Philaethria dido | reverse complement strand
AAAACGTTCTTTAAATAAACTACCTAAACGTAACAAGAAATGACTTATTGAAGAGTTTGTGCAACCATATTTGTCAAAATTAAGCGCAAGGGAATGTTTAAAATGTTAATCTAATAACTATATAATTATTTGTTTATGTTATATTTATATTATATATACATATATATCATTTTAAATTTGCTTTTACGCACCGATATATGTATTTCCTATATAAAGAAGGTTGGTTGGTAGAAAATGCTAATTTACGTTATGACCGCCTTTTGTACATTTTTATTTCAATTGTAATAAAGAATTTATAAATAAATAAATAAATTTTAAAGTATCTATCTTATTTTCACCCTCCGATAAACACAACAGTAATAAAACTGCTGTATTTTTACACTCTAGGTCGAATCTTAAAGTATTTTCCTCGACTGAGCAATATCGGTTTAATTAACGTTGCACAAATATTTGTCCACCTCTTGCGTTCGCTACTTGAAGAGAATTGTCACTTGCTGGAAAAATTGTTAGATAACATTTTGTTATTGAGTTTTTGAGAGTGCATCCAAATGTATTGTTTTTCTTCTTAAGTTCTGTTATTTAAAGAAAATATACAAATATTATTATTTAACGTGAGCATGAATAGGTGGATAAGTCGAATTTTATAAATGATCGATTTTTTTATATATTATTAGGCATTTATTTATAGATTGAAGATATGAATAATTAAAAAAATCAAATACATTCGGAAAAAATTAAATAAAATGAAAACAGAATTTACATTTTTAAAATTCAAAACAATTTTTAATCTCATAATAAAGTAGTTAGAAAAAACCTAGCGTCACTCCGTTCTCCACTTTACCCACTGAAATCGTGATATTGCGTGTTAAATGGCGGTACTAAACGGTTCATTTTGTCTACTTAAAGCGAGGAAATGAAAGTTGTCATCGTCGCCGTCGTTGTCGTATAAGCCGTGTGACGCCCATTGTTAAACGTAGGCCTCTCTCAAGGATTTCCACGACGATCGGTTCTATGCCTTGCCCATCCACCGGATTTTGGTCATTTTGACCATATCCTATATGTCCCACATACTGCCACCGTTGGTGAGCAATTCTTCTTAGCAATGTTTGTCTTAGCAAACTTTTGTTCTCTTACGGATCTCTTCCTTTCTGATTCGATTAAATTAATAAAAATAATTTAAATATAATCCATCTCGAGGGGGAATAGATCCCATAACCACTCGCGTTTACAGATTATTCCACTACGCCAAATCCTTAATTTACTTTGATATTATAAAAATACATGACTTGTTATTTCTTTTTACTAAAATATGTTTTTCAGGCACTTTAGATAATTGTGTAAACATAATAAAGCATAAATATTCGAATTAGATATGCATACTTAGCAAAGAAATATTTTGTACGTATATCTTTATGAATCTTACTGATATTATAAATGCCTCAATTTGACGGGAAATGGGGAACGGAATTGTTGTAAGAGAAGGGAGTGTCTTAACACTAGGTTCTCAGGTCCCCTCTGCCTACCCTGCTATATGCGGAATACAGCGTGAAGTTAAAAAAAAAATAGAAAAAAAATGCGAAAGTTTATGGATGTTTGTTACTCTTTCACCCAAAAACCACTGAACAAATCTGTAATGTAATTTGTCTTGATTTAGTATAATAATATAAGTATTGATGAGTTCCGCTATTCAAAAGTTCGAATACAAGGTTTCAGAAAATTAATAACGTAGCATATTATTCTTTAATATTATTTTGTAATTATATCCAAAATTATACAAATAAAAATGATGAGTATAGTGAATTTGGTAACTATATTCGAGTTTGTAGGTGAAACAAATGCATTTGAATACTCAACGATCGCCTTTACCGTTCTCATAAGACGTAAGGCATGTCATTATTTCAAATTGTTTCTTGAGTAACGGTACTCTATTCATTTTTAGCTTCACGCGAACGCGTGAAAACGCATAGCAGAGTAGACGGAACCAGTTTCTCTACGTGTTCTACTGTCCACCCAAAATTAAAATATTATGTGTAAAATATATAAAAGTGGAGAACGGAGTGTCTTAATTCGAGACGTATGTGAAAAATCGCGGACGGAACTCAACACTGCATTCTATCTAATTAGCCTCAAGTTTCTTAAAACACATGTTCATACTAAAACCCATTTCTTCCATTTCTTCCAACACATGTTCAAATAATAAACAAAACCGAAAACAATTTAACCAATAAGATACATATATCTAGAGAGTCCAATTACAAGAACAATGGTGGCTAAATTCGTACAGATTTACAATAGCGTAAGAATGAATGAGACGTGAGGTAGCTGCTAGTAGTTCCTGAAAGCGGCTAGTAATCTACTAATCAAAGGCATTGTTAGATGGTGCCTCTGTCTAGATTCACCTAATTACCTCCCCGACTGGGAGACATACAGGTTGCAGAAATAAATAGTAAAAATAAATATTATACTTACAGGTTGTGGGTTCGATTCCCACTCCAGGAAAAGGATTTTCTCATTTCCTGGGTTTGTTAACATGCATATTCAGCGGAAAGTGGGGAACGGAGTGTCCTAACACTAGGTTCCCTCTGCCTATCCTGCTGTATACATGATACAGCGTAAAGCTTTGTATGTATGTTTGTATGTAATATTATAATTAGAAAGTAATTTTCAGGCCATCTTGGGGCAAGATTAGTGCTTGACTGTGTATTGTAATGATAGATTGTGGGCTCGTCACGTATTTTTATTATGGAAAGAACAAGGCTAACGAGCGCACGTAATGTTCCAGACATTTTAATTTAGGTGAAAAACAGAGAACGGAGTGTTTTAGCACTTTCATGTGGTAAAAAGCGTAAGTTGTAGCAAGACGGAATTTCAACTTAAAATAAATATATCAATTGCTTTTTATTTTTTCATAAAAATGTTGTGGTTTAGGAGTAAAAGAAAAATTTAAATTGCAACATTTAGAAAGAAAACATTTGTAACGTAATACATTTAAAAATAAGTCTTAAAATAAACTATGGCATATATGGCTATGTTCCACTACTAATGTTAAAAATGCGAAAGTTTGTAAAGATAGATGAGTGTTTGTTATTCCTTCACGCAAAAGCGGCTGAACTAACCTAGATAAATTTTACAGGAATATATATACATTAACATAGGAGACAACGCCTGTCGTGGCACAAAGGAAGAAACGTGCGATTGTAAACGCGACAGGTTGTGGGTTTGATCCCCACTCCAGGAAATGGACATTTTTCTTGGGTTTGGTAACAAGGCATAGCGCGACGTTGAGCTCCGCCACTCAGCACGCAAAGCCTCAATTCGGCGGAAAGTGGGGAACGGAGTGTCTTAACACTACGTTCCCTCTGCCCTTCTATATGCGGGATACAGCGTGAAGCTATGTATGTATGTAACATAGGAGACAATCGATAAATGCTAAATTCCATCTAATACAATGATAAGTTTTAAAATAAATATAAAAAAAGAACCAAATTAAATTAAATGATGCCAAATTTTCCATACACAAATCATTTTTAAAATGTTAAAATCACAAATTTTAAAACAAATTGTTCTTCACGCCCGTATGTACGCAAATAAAGTGTATTGCCGTCTGAGTGTCATATTAGAGTTGTCACATACACCAAATATAGTATAGCTCGTGGTTAATTGCTTATGAATCAATTGCATCAAGTTTATTCTATTTTACTATAAAGCATTACATTCAGCGTTATACTCGTAAACGAAGGAATAAGAATTCTAAGGGGTATAAAAATACATGTAGTATTTTTTTTTTTAAATATTTGTAAGTCGACTGTTAACTCTATTAAACTATTGAAACCTATTCAACGAATAAAACACAACGAAAGAAGGGAGATAAATCTTCCTTCCATTTTCCATTTTTATTTACATATATTAATGGATAAAAATCAATGTCTATCAAACCATGGATTTGAATTTGAATAAATATTTTAAAATTTATAAAATGCTTTATTAAAAAGAGAGAGAAGGAGAGAGAGAGAAGGAGAGAGAGAGAAGGAGGGAGAAGAAGAGAAGTAGGAGGGACTTCACTTGACCTTCGAGAAAACAGTATCAATGATACTGGAGGAAGGTCACGTAAAAAGCATGAGGACCCCTCGGAGGGCATGCCTGAAGAGGTAATGACAATAATGACTGTGGACGAGGCGAAAGAGGTACGCAGGGACCGTAGCGTTTGGCGCTCCGGAACTCTGACTACCCCGCTAGGGATAATGCGTGAAGTTAAGTAAGTAAGTAAGTAAAAATAAAGATTTGAACAAAAAAGAAAACCAACTTTAAATCTTTAAATAAAATCACTAAAAAGTAAAAATATTACGAATAACTCAAAAACTACGTGCTAGATCTTTACTAAATTTAAAAAGGGCCAAATCAGATACATTATCTATCATTTAAAAGAATATTTATCAAATTGGTTTATTCAGAAAAAAAATTATGCGGTAGTACCTCTTTCTTTTTTTTTTAAATCAAATAACGATTGGGAAAGTAACATAATATGTTTAGATATATGCAAATTAGTTTGCAAAGACAGCAAAAGCCGTACTTCCGGTTGAAAATGAGAAGCTAAAAACAGAGATGAATGCGCTTTTAAACCTTCAAAGGAAAACGTGAAATGTCCGAAAAAACGTACCAGTAAAACTTTAATGACAGATGTATAGCTGGACTGTTTACACTTATGCACTGTAAAATAAAGCGAGTGAATTTTTATAATCTTTTTTTTTTATTTTTCACATGTCTTTGCCATTTTGTGGATTAGGCAGAGAGATGGAGACTTCGCTGAAGGAGGAGAGAAGCCTTTATGATTAGATAAAAAAAGCTTGGTGGGTTTTGTAACCAAATGTCGTGCTTTTTAGACGAATCCAATAGAAATATGTATATTGCTTTTTAGAAGAATCAAATAGAAATTTGATTATTTTTACATCGGATATGATTCATAAAAAATAGGTAAAGACCAAGGAATATTTTATAAAGACATTGTTGCGGAGAATACGTAAAGACCACTCATCTATTAATGGGACACGTGTAGGACAGAATCTCACTAGAAATACAATTGTTTGTGAGTTCATTCAGATGAAGTTGCGGTGCGATACTTTGCGGGTTAAAATGTTAAGCTAAATAATAAAAAGAAAATTACCCACTAAAATTGAAGAATGTTTGGTAAGTTTGACATCATTTACAATGCTCTCTTAACACTAGGTTCTCTCAGCATCTTATAAAAAATACATAAAGCTATATAAATTAGACTGAATATATATTACTCAAAGAGTTACGGTTAAAAAATCCAAAAAAAAAAAACAATAGCCATTTTTTTCCCAAACCTAATAGCATTGTGCCTCAATATTCAAAGGACGCAGCTCATCATTCAGCACTTATCTTGTTAACGTCTAAGTATCTAACGGAAGCAATCGATTGTTTTATTACGCGTAACTTGCTACTTGCTACTCAGCTACTTTACGTGGACCAGATGGAGTGCACAATATACCTGAATATCTTAAGAAATACACTTAAAATGCTTGCAAATCTTACTTAAATATTGACTTAATCTTATTGCCATAAAAAATTGCCAATAATCGATACTGAAATGGTTTTATCTGAAGAGAACAGTGTGCATTTGGATGAGGTGTTGAAAATTTTTGGTGCTTTCAGCCGTTATCATATTCAAGCGATACTTTTGATAAGTTTTGCGTTTTTCAATAATGGTATGCATTGTATTAATTATGTTATTGTGGCTGAGGAGACTTTGTACAGGTAAATTGGATTGGTTTTTTAAAATTTTGATGTAATTTTGGGAAATTAAAAGCTTTTTTTTTATTATAAGAGTTTATACTGTGTTTACAGTTCATTAGTATTGTGAATTAAGTAAGACTATTTTTTTTACGATTATATTTTTTACTATCAAGAAATAAATAAAATAAATATCACTTTTAGTGATAAGGCCGCCTTTGTGCATTTGTTGTATTATTTAAAAATTTTCTTTATGTATGATTTCAAGTGTGCAATAAAGTTTTTCTATCTATCTATCTAAAATTGTAAGTAATATAAGTGATGTGATGAAACATTATTTAACACGAGTTTAGAATTTAAGTTGTTGTAGATTCCTTTGTTTCAAAGTGAAATAGATTATATTAGAAAATTATGGATTTAAATTTTTTTATTTTTTTTTTATTTACATTACTTAATAGTGTAAGTCATGTTTAAAATAAGCTTGTCAATTTAGATATTTTAAGGCTATGCTGATTGTAATAGCATGAATTCATGTGTTTTAAGACGTTCCGTTACACGTTTGGAAAATGAAATTTTATATATTATGGCGAAATTCACAAAATCTTTATAAACTGTTGCCTATGTATTATAATTTATGTAAATATATAAGTTATATTACTATAAAATTTTATTTAGATCCATCGACCAGTTTTTCGTCATACAGTAACAAACATCCATTGTCACAAACTTTCACATTTTTTATGTTAGTAGGATTTTACGTAATTTGGTGAATAAGTAACGCCTGTCGTGGCGCAGAGGCACAAGCGTGCGACTGTAAACGCGACAGGTTGTGGGTTGGATTCCCACTCCAGGAAATAGATTTTTTCATTTCCTGGGTTTGGCAGCAAGGCAAAGCGCGGCGTTGAGTTCCGCCACTCAGCACGCAATGCCTCAATTCGGCGGAAAGTGGGGAACGGAGTGTCTTAACTCTAGGTTCCCTCTGCCTTCCCTGATATTTGTGGGATACAGCGTATATATGGTGAATAATCCCTCAAATTGCGATGTGCAAAAATATTTAGTAACATAAGGAATTTCTTATTTTTTATTGATTTTAAAAAAGAATTTGATAACTTTCCACTGGATGAACCAATTTTAATGATTCTGTTTTTATATGATGTTTCATTTAAATTTAGTATGTTAGTAGTTATTCGTAATAATTGTGCACTTTAAGCGAAGTCAGTTTTTTTTTATTAAAATCTCAATTATATATATTATTTTCATTATTTATTACAGATGCAAAATCGAGCCTTGCGAACAAAACAGTATATTTGAATCACCATACAATTTCACCACACCGCCAAATTCAAGGGGCTGTTATAGATACCAGTTAAATTCTGAAGAGTGTTCCGAATCCAGTTTCAATACATCAATAGTTGAATCATGTGATCAGTGGGTTTACCAGAAGGAAGATAGTTTTGTTGCTGAGGTAATTATGTTATATTTATATATAATAGTGTCCTCGTTGACGCGTTAACAACGCGTTGTCTTTAGCAATGTATGTATATGTCACTTTATATAAAAATTAACGTCAACAAACCATGGTAGTGTGTGTAACATACTTTTTATGTACTATTTAAGAAACAAGAACAATATTCTGCACTCCTCTATATGAACCATAATTGTGCCAAATTTCATGCTCTTCCGTCCGCGAAATTTTCGTAAAAAGGGATCCAAAGTTTTTGCTTCACGTATTTATATATAGATGAAAAGAGCGAAACGCCAAATATGTTTTTTACAGCTACACACTTTTTCCGAAAATTACGAAAATTACGCGGATGAAGAAGCATGAAACTTGGCACACTTATAGTTTATATAGAGAAGGAGTGCAGAATGCTAATATATATTTTTAAATAATGCATAAAAAGTGTATTAAATTAATAAAATACATATTACACACTCTACCATGGTTTGACTGGATGTCAAATGTCATGTTTATATAAAGTTACATACACGTCACAACGCAATGCGTTATTAACGCATTTAGGGGGGCACTAGTTATTTTAAATGTATATAATAGTGATTATTGCTTTTGCCTTTCTTTTGCTATCTATTCTTTTTCTTTTTTTTTTTAACTTCACGCTGTATCCCACATATAGCAGGGTAGGCAAAGGGAACCAGAGAACATAGTGTTAAGACACTCCGTTCTCTTACAACAATTCCGTTCCCCATTTTCCGCGAAATTAAGGCATTGCGTGTTGAGTGGCGGAACTCAACGCCGCGCTTTGTCTTGTTACCAAACCCAGGAAATGAAAACACTAACATTTCCAAGATTTGTTCCAAGATTTGTTATTTTGTTCAAAAAGCGGCGTTGAGTTTCACCATTCGATGCACAAGGTTTGGATATTTGGCGTAGGGTATAAAACGTAGTGTACTCGTATACCTACTCGCTTCTGTTTCTGCTACGTCAGTGATGCGTGAAACTTAAAAAAAAGTTAAACATTTTGATTAAAATTTTTAACAATCACATGTACTGTTAGTTCCAGCTCGCATGCCAAGACTGGAAGCGCACATTTGTTGGCACAGTACACAGTATCGGACTAATGTGTGGACTATTTTTCCAAGGACAACTCTCTGACAAGTAAGTTGGAATTACTTTTCAGTTTTAATTATATGTTTTGGTATTATTATCCTTTTATTTGTGACCATCGTGGTGCAGGGCAGTGTATTATTGTGAACGTAATCAGTTATGGGTTCGATACCCACTCAGGGAAATGATTAAGTATATATAAATGACTTTCATTTTGCGGCTTCAAGCGTCATACGTTACGGATACGTCAAGCTGCTTCTTTCACTTTTGGGGCCTTTTACTGTCGGATGTTGTGCTACTGGACCATGATAACCTTTCTACATCAGAACAATGCATAAATAATTTATATATATGTTTTTTATAATTTAGTCAAAGTCATATGCCCTTTTTTAGCTTCACGCTATATTCCGCACATAGCATGATAGGCAGAGAGAACAAGAGAACCTAGTGTTAAGACACTCCGTTCTCTTTTAACCGTTCCCAACTTTCCGCCGAAATTGAGTCATTACGTGCTAAGTGGCGGAACTCAACGCCGCGCTTAGCATTGCTACCAGAGCGAGGAAATGAAAATACTAAATACTATTTAATATATTTATTTACTATTTCATATGTATATTAATATAATATTTAAAATACCCACAAAATCCTTTTCAGAATAGGACGTAAAGCGGCCATCATAATCGCCGGTGTGGCGGCCGCATTATTTGGTATCGCAAAGAGTTTCGCAAGTACATATTTAGCTTTTGTTGTTCTCGAGTGGTTAGAAGCCACTTTCGGGGACAATTGTTCACCAGCTTTTATATTAGGTAAATAAAAGGCACTTTTTTAAAGAATTCGCTCTTTTTAGGAATATAAGAATTTAAGTAATGAATATTATAAATGTGGGTAATGCTTGGGTTGAGTTTGAATTGTTTTTAATAAGGTTTTGTATTATTAGTAGCTTTTAAGTGAGCTAAGTTTATGTATGTATGTTTGTTTTGTTAGCAATTGTTAATTAAGGTCATCATGATGCAGTGGGACAGCGTCTGTCTGTAAATACGATTGGTTCTGGGTTCTCCGCTCTAATTAGATGAACTGCGGCGTTGAGTTACGCCACTTACCACGTAATATCTCGAAAAATGGCAAAATAAGTGTTTTGACACTGGGTTCTCTCTGATTACCTATGTTGGATAAAGCATAAAGCGAATATAGGTTTACGCTATAAAAATTTTGTATTTTTATTATTTTAAGACGCGTGTGCTATTTTAAAAACAAGAAGTAGGTCCAAAATAACTTTACAAGATTTTCTTATATTGATTGATAGATATACTCGTATACTACTAAACAGTGAAACTAGTAATAAAAACGTTTTAAAATTACTGAGATCATTGCTTGAGATTTTTTATTTTCACGATTTTTCACATATTAAATTAAACTATTTTAACCGAACTAATTCTATACAACTATACTCCCTGTGGCCACGTGACTACTGTACAGTGTTCAAAAAGTTGTGTTTCTAAAAATATATTTCCGAATCCCAAAATATACACGAATAACCCGATTACGTGCTGAGTGGCGGAATTCAACGCCGCGCTTTGCCTTGTTACCAAACCCAGAAAATGAAAATACTTTCTTGGAGTGGGAATCGAACCCACAACCTGTCGCTTTACAGTCGCACACTTGTGCCTCTGCTTCACGACAGGCGGAAAGTGGGGAACGTATTTATTGAAAGAGAACGGAGTGTCTTAGCTCTAGGTTCTCAGGTTCCCTCTGCATACCCTGCTATATGCGGGATACAGCGTGAAGTTTTTTTTATAATCCTATTAAAATAATTTTACTAAATACCTATTTAAAATATTTAATTTCAGGTGTCGAACTAGTGCATAGTGACTACAGACTCCATCAGCAAATATTCTTCTGCGTGATAGCAGCTTTGGGCGGCGTGTCATTCTCCATTGCCGCATACTTCGTGCCTTACTGGCGACACTTCGTCCGTGTCATTTATACACCGTCTTTACTATTCATATTATTCTACTTTGTCATGGACGAGAGCGTGCGATGGTTGCTAAGTAAAGGAAGAAAGGACGATGCGATGAAACTACTATTAAAAATGGCCAGAATAAATAAAATAAAATTAGACAATAAAATGTTAGTTAATATACAATGTGAGGAAAATGGATCTAAGAATTCGGCGTTGAATGAAACTTTTCATTCTAGAATAGTTATTAAGAGATTTTTAATATGTTTAATTTGGTGGACCTCATGTACGTTTATTTCGTTTGGTTTGGTCGTGAACGTGGGGTCGTTGGCTGGGAATAAATATTTGAATTTTGGTATAATGTCCCTGTCGGATATACCTGCGAGTATTGCTATGGTGTTTGTCTTGCAACGATTTAAAAGGAAGAAGCCGTTGCTTATATCTTTCATATCAGCTGGGTTGTTGTGTTTGGTGCAGCCGTTTGTGCCAAAAGGTGAGTAATTGAGTATAACATATGTATACATATTTTATGTATAATTTAAGTCTTGGAAATTTTCGTATTCATGTCAAATTCATTGAAAAATAAGTTTATGAAATATAATATTTTTTTTACAAACTAATATAATTAAAATGAATTCATATTAATAAACATAATGTTCTAACTGCGATGACGTTAAAGTATAATTTTAATTTATCTAACTTAATTTCCATTTTTTTATTATTAAACGTGTCTATCTTATACGTATATATATTATACAACCAATTGGGTTGTGGGTTCGATTTCCATTCGACATTTCACTTCTCAGCACTGATATGGCAATTCAGTTCCGCCATTCAACACGCAGTATCCTGGAATCGGGTAGAAAGTAAAAAAGGAATATCATGACACTAGGTTCTCTCTCACTTCCCTGTTATTTAGAAAAAATCGTAAAGTTATAAATATCTTATAATTTTCAGAATACGTATGGATGTCCACCGGAGTATACTTTTTGGGTAGATTCGTATCAACGTTCACGTTCGCAACAGTATATATTTATACATCTGAACTGTTTCCTACGTATTCGAGGAATTCGATGCACGCGCTGTGCTCTGCTATAGGAAGAATTGGATCCATATTGGCACCTATGACACCTTTGCTGGTAATAAAATGATCATTTTATTTCTTTAGTAATTTTAAGTTAAATTTAAAAAATATATTTTTACTAACAATATTCAGTCATCTTTTTGCTTATTTTAATTGTATTTAAATTTTAATTGTAATTAAATAAAAGAAAGAGGTTCTCAATTTTCAATAGGTCTCAATAGGTGTTTTTATGTGCGTTACTGTATAATTTTTTGCTGGATAAACCAATTTTGATGATACTTCAGGTATCGTTTTGTGTTTCGTGGCGAGGTGTGAAAATTTTGGGTAGGGAAGCCGGTAAATTTGACAAGGCGATGTATATTTAGGGAAGCTTGTACGTATTATTAGGGATGCCGGTAATTTTCAGAGAAGCCGGTATTTTTAGGGAAGCCGTTATAGGATGTGAAGATATTTAGTATTTTTTTATGCCCAATATGTTCCTGGCGAACTTTCTTTTTAGCTCTCCACCTTTCTTGATTTTGTTTTTTTGCAAGCTCAATTACATTTTCCTGGCGATCTTTGTATTTGTAGGTCTCATACTTGTCCTTTCAAAACTTAGGGCAAGCCGGTAGGAATTGAGCTTAAATCTAGTTAATAACTGACAAATAGTTTTTGGATTACCAGTATTTTTTTTATCTTCGCGCTGTATCTCGCATATACAGAGGATAGGCAGAGGGAACCTAGTGTTAAGACACTCCGTTCTCTTACAATAAATCCGTTCCCCACTTTCCGCCAGATTGAGGCATTGCGGGTTGAGTGACGGAACTCAACGCCGCGCTTTGCTATGTTACCAGACCCAGAAAATGAAAATACTTCATTTCCTGGAGTGGAAATCGAACCCACAACCTGTCGCTTTACAGTCGCGCACTTGTGCCTCTGCGCCACGACAGGCGATCCTCTGCGCCATCCATTGCGATTACTAGTAATAATTTTACTTTTTCAAACATTTTATTAAATAAATCAGAAGCGGCGAACGGAGTGTCTTGATAATAGGTTCATTCTGATTGTATTTCTATGCGGGATAAAGCGTGAAGCTTATTTGAAGTCGGTCTTCTTTATCAAAATTCGAATTATTTTATTTGCACAAAAAACAGCATAATAAAAAAAAAACTATTTTAACCGGATTCATCGCGTCGAGTTTCAAAAAATATATTTTCGAATACTAAAATATACGCGATTAATCTGGTTAGAATAATTTCCTCTAATATATGTAATAATCGCGAAAATCAAAGAGCTCATTATAATAGTATAAATTCATATTTTTTACACGTTCAATTTCAGACGCAATACATGGAAAGTCTGCCCACACTGCTTTTCGGTAGTATATCTATCGCGGCCGGTCTTACGACGCTATTAGTGCCGGATTTGGCAAATGAGCCGTTGCCCGATAATGTACAGCAGGCAGAGAATATAGGAATTAATCATCTCACTGTTGTTGATAAGGAGAGTGAAGTGGTTGATAATTAAATGGGTTTAAGTAAATTTGTTTGTTTTTTTTTTATTTTTAGTATTTTTTAGCAGTGTCTATTCAAACGGAAAACGTTTGCGCAGAGAGAATCTGGATTCAAGATATTCTGAATTTTAAAGAATGCGTGTTAAATGGCGGAATTAAACGCCGTGCTTTGTCTTATCGTTCCACGACAAGACAAAGCATGGGACGCGTGAAGCTAATAAAAATATTGTGTAAAGCTTACAAGTTGCTATTTGAAATAATTGAATAAAAATCGTATAAACTTTTTTATTCAATTATTTCAAATAGCAATTTTCAGCTTTTATACTTTAAGGTAGGTCTGGCGGTTCATGGGCTCTGAATCTAAAACGTTTTACTAAAAAAATATTTTAGTAGTCATGATTGTTTGTCAAAAAATTTAAAAATCTAGCTACTTCAAAGCCTTCAAATTAACGCATATACGCGCTATATACTATGTATGTAGTATGGACTGCCATTGACCAAGCACGAGAAGCCACGGGTAACAGCTAGTATCTAATATAACTTTTTTTTTTGGCTACACGCTGTATCCCGCATATAGCAGGGTAAGCAGAGGGAACCTGAGAACCTAATGTTAAGACACTCCGTTCCCCACTTTCCGCCGAATTGAGGCATTGCGTGCTGAGTGGCGAAACTCAACGCCGCGCTTTGCCTTGTTATCAAACCCAGGAAATGAGAATACTTAATATCATTTCATTTCCTGGAGTGGGAATCGAACCCACAACCTATCGCGTTTACAGTCACACGCTTGTACCTCTGCGCCACGACAGGCGTTTCTAATATAACTGAGCCTGTAATCTCTAAGGTGTAATTAATTATTTTGAATGCTCACTGTCTTTTCCGTTTTAATGGGTAAGATAGTCATTTAAAATTAATGGGCGACCATCTTTGCTTTCATCAAAGTAGGCCGTTAAATATACGCAGGTACTTACTGTTACCTATTGTTTGGAGATAATAACGCAATGGTAGATTTATTAAGTCAAGCATTATTTTTGTTGAGTGCGTTTTTAGATTTTCGATTTTTAAGCCTTTTTACCTAGTGTTAAGACACTCTGTGATCATTTTTACCGTTTAATGTCGAAAAATTGCATATTAAGTATTGATACTCAACGCCGATACTTAAAAGAGTAGGGAAATGAAAATAATTGAAATATGGGAATGGTTATTGGTTATCGAAGCCACAACCAATTGCATTTACAGTCAAATTTCTGTCCCACTGCTTCACTATAGTCTAAAATAAAAAAAAAAAAAAACAGCTCCACGATTTATTCCGCATAGAAGGGTAGACAGATAAAATATTATATCAAGATACTCTGATATCCTCTTTCCGCCCAAATTCAAGATTTTTCTCACCAGAGCAAAGATATTAATATTTTTTAATACAAATATAATAATTCCCCGAGTGAGAATTGAATTCACAAGTTGCATTTGCAATCATACGCTACCCCACTGCGTCATTATGACCTAAAATTAATTAACACATAATAATTTGGTATTATAGTAAGAAACGAACCCACAACCATCACGTTCACGGTGAAATATTTAAATTAAAAATTAATAATTATATTAATAAGAACGTTTTTCCCTCAAACCCTAAATAGAATAAGCGTGATATGAAGAAGACAGTGGTATTTAACCATCGCTCATTTATACAGGATTTGTACTGTATAATCCCTATTTTAGCAACATGAGGCGTACAATGTAATACTTTTGTAAGATTATAATGATTAATTATGAAAAGCTATACGCTTTATCCCGTATGGGTAATTGGAAAAAACCTAGTGACTAGACACTCCGTTCGCCATTTTTCTGCCCGAATTGCGTTTTAAGTGATGTAAATGAATGATGCACTTAATAGAGCGAAGAAATGAAAATAATTTAAAAATAAATATTCCCCTGAATGCGAATTGACCCCATAACCAATTGTGTTTACAGTCAGACAGAGGGACACTGTGCCACGATGGCCTGGATGGATTATGAGGAGAGACTCTTAGCAATCCATGGATTCACCGTGCGGGTGCCGGCGTTACAGAGAGAGGAGTTTAGAGAGTGCCTGGAACGGCGCAACGTATAGGGGCCCTTTAAAATGCGCATTAACGTTCACTTCCATTGTCCGCGCTCCTCTCTCTACCTAACCAAATTTGAAAAGAAAAAAAATTGATTTCCTTTTTACGAGATTATGTAAAAGGGGTATGAAATTTGGCATATCTAAAGTTTACATGCAAAATTGCAGATGAAATTTTTTCCTAATAATATATTAGATATATATTCAATTAGTAACATAAATATTACAAATACTATCATGTGTTATTATTTCGCTACTTATGTTCTTATTTCACGTGCAGTTTTTACCATATCTACTGAATTTTCATTTGATGAACAATTAACAAGTTCGTTATCTACCTGGAAGATATATTTTTTAACATAATAAAAAAATATCAAGTTAAGATATAATAAATAAGGCGCCACAAATATATCAGAGGGGCAATCGTGGCGCAGTGGGATAGCATGTGACTATAAACACGAATGGTTTTGGGTTCGATTCCTACTCGGAGAAATGATTACATTTAAATGTTTTCATTTCTCCGCTCTGGTTAAACAAAGCGCGGCGTTCCGCTACTTAGCACGAAATGTCTAAATTCGGGTGGAAAGAAGAGAACGGAGTGGCCGGACACTAGGATCTCTCTGACTACTCTGCTATGCGAATACAAAGACTACACAAAAGGTTTAGTTTTGACATCTAGTTCTAAGTTAACAATATAATGTTGAACATTTTAATTCTTCTTAACTTCACGCTGTATCCCGCATATAGCAGGGTAGGCAGAGGGAACCAGAGAACCTAGAGTTAAGACACTCCATTCTCTTTCAACAATTCCGTTCCTCATTTTCCGCCGAATTGCGGCATTGCGTGTTGAGTAGCGAAAATAATTTCCTAGAGTGGGAATCGAACCCACAACCTGTCGCGTTTATAGTCGCACGCTTGTGCCTCTGCGCCACGAGAGGCGTTTAATAATTTCAACAATATCGATTGACGCTTAGTTTAATATATTTCACAAATAAAACGAGAACAACAGTTAATAACGGAGGGAACAGCTAATTTATATTGTAACGGCAATCTCTTAGTTATAACAAACAAAATTCAAACACCTCCAAGATAACGGTGTCCCCATTTAATACTTAACGACAGGACTTACAATTGAGTGTCAAATAATAAAATGGACAATAATGAATTTGTTTTCTAAGGTATTTAAGGTTATGGCTTAGTTGATAAGTATTTGTTTTTGTTTTGACACGGCGTTTAATTACGCCATTCATACAATGTTTCGACTTTGGGTGGAAAGTAGAGAACGGGGAGTCATGACACTATGTTTTTTCTGCTATACGAGAAAACACGTCACCTGTTTTGTTTAAATGGGCCTTGTAAGTCAAAGGTTCCACAGTTTACACGTCTCTGAAATGAGTGATATGTTGTAAAAGGTACTCCTTTTCTCTTAAGCTAAGATGTGAACTGCTTTTTCATTTACTATGAATTTTTTTCTTTGTTATTTCTTGTTCAGGTTCTATGTTTTATTCTGTAGGTAGAGAGAACCCAGTGTCCTCTTAAATGTAAATTAAATAAATATGTATATAATTAAAACGTGATTTTGATTTGAATAAAAATAAAAAAATAATTGGGCTCGTCCGGGATTTGAACCCGGGACCTCTCGCACCCTAAGCGAAAATCATACCCCTAGACCAACGAGCCGCTTGTTGAAGAACCACAATAAGCCATTGTTAAGCATATCTTATCATATTACATATTGATAGCTTACTTTGATAACTGTTATTGAATTTGATTAAAAATCAGTTAGGGTTATATTTAATTTTTTTGTGTATGATTCTTTCTCGTGTTTTTCCTTTTCAAGAAGGAATTTCAGGAAATCCTGTCTTACTGCTTCCCCTGTATTCAGGAATGTGACAAACGGAGTGTCTGTAACTACTCTGCTATGCGGAATACAGTGTGAATCTAATATTAAATAATATTTAGTATCCTCATTTCTTAGCTTTGGTAACAAGGCAAAGCTCGGTGTTGAGTTCCGCTATTCAACACGCAATGCCTCAAGTCGGCTGAAAGTGGGCAACGGAAATGCTAAAAGAGAACGGAGTGTTTTAACACTAGGTCTGTCTACCCTGCTATGTGTGGAATGCAGCTTTAAGCTATAAAATAATGATAAATCGAACCCACAACCTATCGTATTTCCAGGTACTATTCCACTGTGCCATGTTAATCTCACACGTAATGAAATATGAAAACTGTATGTAATATAAGTCCCCATCAGAAGATGAATGAGTTGTCGCGTTTTATCCAGACGTTTTTGAAACGTCGAGAGCGGATGGTTTGATAAAATATTATGATGGTACAAAAACTGAATTAATGGTAGAGACTGTTATATTAATTACGTTTACTTTACAAAAGAGTTTTTTGCTTTTAATTGTTTTGTGCCACGTTCCAGAGATAACGTTCTTGCGGTTTGAATAAGATGGATATACTTAACTCTTTTTGTTTGAGGTTACTGGGGTGTAGTGGAAGAGGGTCTGTGAAAGACTGGTTGCAGGTTCAATTTTTTATTTGAAGGAATGAATATGTTTAATTTATTTGAGAATTTCGCTGTGGTACGTCAAAGTGCGGTGTTAAGTTGCACCGCTTAGCACATAATGTGTCGATTTCGGGTGGAAACACAACGAAGTTTCTTGATGCTAGGATTTTCGATAATCGTGTTATGTGGAAGCATAATGTTGCTTTTTTGTTATAGATTGAACTTAGTGAAGCTAAGTGTTTACAAATCGAATCAGGTAAATTGTGTTTTAAAATATATTATATTACATGTTATTTAGTTTCCATGTTTTTTACATGTGTTAGTGACATGCACAAGAACGTGCGACTGTAAACACACCAGGCTGTGTGTTCGATCCCCACTCCAGGAAATGGAATTTTTAATTTCCTGGGTTTGGTAACATGGCAAAACGCGGCGTTGAGTTCCGCCACTCAGCACGCAATGCCTCAATTCGGTAGAAAGTGGGGAACGGAGTGTCTTAACACTAGGTTCCCTCTGCCTACCCTGCTATTGGCGGGATACAGCGTGAAGCTTTGTATGTATGTGTTTGTTCTATCTCATCATCTTTCGCTGGCTTAATCCCATGTGACGCATTTTCGTTGCAGTAAGTATCAAATAAATAAACTAAAGAAACAGTATATTTGAAAATGGCCAAAAGTAGAAAAAGCGGACAATCCTAACCAATGATTTACTCAATATATAAAATTAAAAGACTTTCGCAAAAGAATTAATCGAACTCGTTACATTCGAGGAAATAGAAACGATGTTATTAATAACGGTTAGTTAATAGAAAAATGTCAAAAACTGGAGGGCATTAATTTCACACACCATTAGGCGCTGAGAGCTACGAGTATTTCTATTAGAGATATTATTTCCAACGGAGCTCTGATAATTACTTAATTAGTGACGAAAAATTAGCTACGTTTTAATGTTTAGTGAAATAGAATTAAATGTTATTTAAAGTGAACCTAGTGTTAAGACACTCCGTTCTACGATTTTTGCTCATATTTGTGACATTGCGTGAAAGTTGTGAAATAAGGTTATATATTTATGAATTACTAGTGGACCCGGTGACGCGTTAACAACGCATTGTCTTTAGCAATGTGTGTATAACATTTATTTTATTAATTTAAAATACTTTTTATGCATTATTTTAAAAAAATAGCATTTTGTACTCCTTCTCTATATTAACTTTAAGTGTGCAAAGTTTCATGCTCCTCCGTCCGCGTAATTTTCGTAAAAAGAGGTACAAAGTTTTTGCTTCACCTATTTATATATAGATATCAATATCAAAATTCTAAATATTTTATTAATGTAATAGTACATAGCGAGAACATAGTGTTAAGACACTCCACTTACCGCCCAAATTGAAAGCAATATGGGTACTGAATTTAAGTCTTTTTCTTACCAGAGTGAGGAAATGGATTTTAAATATATTTATTTCCTCTATTGGGTAACGAACTGATAACCATCGTGCTTACAGGTAGAAGCTCACTTCGTCTTGATGATAATGACTGTCTTTTAGGAACTTTGAGGAACACTCCGTTCTCTACTTCCTTAATTATATTTTTTTAATATTGTTTTTAAATATTTTAAGTGGCAAATCTAACATTGTTTATGGAATTTTATTATACCTTGTGTCATAAATGACATGTTTTAGATAGCAACAGCAGATACATACATATATTAAATTGATTTTCTTGTTATCATACAACATCACTATAAAGTTTATTACTCTTATTACGAACTATCATAAAATCGTGATAAGAGATAACGTATTAACAGATTTTACTTTTTTTATTTAGATTTCTTTTTAATTTTGTATTTTTTATTATTCTATATTCGACGATATGATAATGCTTGCAAAGTCCATTTGAAATTAATATACGTGTCAGTGTCAGTGCCAATATTAGTGTTAATGTCTTAAATTATTTAGCACAGAATCGAACCCAAAACCAACTCCAAAAATAGCGTAAAAAATCTCATCCCCACATAGTTTCAAAACTACCTCACAACTCGCAAGTCGCAAGACAAGACAAGCGGATCCTGCCCCTGAACAATCAAACTGTAGGCAAACACTAGAACCAGGAAATTGCAGTTGGAATAAGTATACACTGATATTGCACTATTTACATGACGTGTAGTCTATAATATTGTATTTGAAGTAAATAAATAATTTTGATATTGTATTTCTTGCTCTGGTAACAAGGTAAAGCGCGACGTTGAGTTGCGTCACTCAGCACGCAATTTCTCAATCCGGCGGAAAGTGAGGAACGGAATTTTTTTGCGAACGGAGTGTCTTAGCACTAGGTTCTCAGGTTCCCTCTGCCTACCCTGCTTTGTGTGGGATACATCGTGTAGCTGACAATCATATTTTATTTGAGGCCGTTGTATCAGTGGAATAGTGTCATACTGTAATCGATTTTGAGTTCGATTCCTATACGGGGAAATTAAAATATTATTTAAATAATGTAATAACGACGCCTGTCGTGGCGCAGAGGCACAAGCGTGCGACTGTAAACGCGACGGGTTGTGGGTTCGATTCCCACTTCAGGAAATGTAAACTTTAGTATTTTCATTTCTTGGGCTTGGTAACAAGGCAAAGCGCGGCGTTGAGATCCGCCACTCAACACGCAATGCCTCAATTTGGCGGAAATTGGGGAACGGAAACGTTGAAAGAGAATGAAGTGTCTTAGCACTAGGTTCTCTGGTTCCCTCTGCTTACCCTGCTATATGCGGGATACAGCGTGAAGTTAAAAAAAAATAATTAAATAATGTCTGACTAAACACGACTAGCTGTGTGATTCCAATTCGGGTAATGATTACATTTAAATTATTTTCATTATTCCACTATGGAGAGTGCGAATTAAGATAAAAAGGCATGTATTATTACACGGTTATTTCTATTTCAAGAATCTATAATTTTATTCAGAAAAAAATCATACCAGGCGTGAATAAGTTAATAAAATGATAGCACATACTTTTCAGGACAGTCATTGTTTTGCATATTGTCATGCAAATAATTGAAATATAATCATTCCCCAAGTGAGAATCGAATCTACAACCAATCGCATTTACTGTCAAACACTGCTCCACTGCGTTACAATGGTCTTTATATATCTCGATGAACATACTCATGTTAATTAAAATTCATATAACAATTTAACTATATAGTTATTAGTAAGCTTCTCTTTAATAGCGCTGTTTGTTCCAACAAAATTCAAAATTGCCTTCACTCAACTATACTATAGACTCATAGAATAATTAAAACGAAGAGGAAAAAGATCTATTCTCATTACGCTGTGACAATATTGTCGGGGATCAGTTTGCTTGGAACGAGAAAAATAAGGTGATTCATATTCATAATAGGAGCGTAATAACTTCTCGTTATTAAAGCTTAGGTTATTTAATTAATTATTGCTAATTTTGTTTCTAATTATGTGATGTCTATTTGTTTTTTGTGTTGTCATTTTTTTATTATGAGTAGCTTTTTAACGACTTCAAAGGAGGGTCTCAATTCTTACTTACTTACTTAATTTCATGCTTTATCACTACCGGGGTAGTCAGAGAGAACGGAGCGCCAAACGCTACGGTCCCTGCATACCTCTTTCGCCTCGTGCACAGGCATTAACCTCTTCATGCATGCCCTCCGGGGGGTCCTCATGCTTTTTGCGTGACCTTCCTCCAGTATCACTGATACTGTGTTCTTGAAGGTCAGGTCGCTCAGAAATTGATATGAAGTGGAGAACTAACTTCACGCTGTATCCCGCATATAGCAGGGTAGGCAGACGGAACCTATTGTTAAGACACTTCGTTCTCCACTTTCCGCCGAATTGAGACATTGCGTGCTGGATGGCGGAACTCAACGCCGCGCTTTGCCTTGTTACCAAATTTCTTCAATCAAAATCTTGATAATTCCCTACTTAGCCTGAATTCCTCAACCACTATATTAGGTCCGTAAATTGTGTCCGTCACTTTAATACTAGTGTAAATCCTAGGGTCAAAGTGCATTTGACAAACGGTGACAGCACCACGCATATAATTGGAAACATTAATCTAGTTGTCGTCACTAAAATGATATTATTATATGAATAATAGATTTTCAAGGCTTCAACTAATTCTTGGTATCCAAATTAAATTTTGTCCTTAATTCGATTTAACTATTCGTGGAATTGTTTTTGATATTAAATTTAATACAAGTATGTCTTCACTATTGTTAAAATTACCTTTATGTTTTAATTGTATTATTTTGGTCGCTATATAAAATATAATTAGGTTTTTAACAAAAGAGAGAGACTTAAGACTTAATAAAATGCACTAAAAAGTAACATTATTATTGATAATGAAGCAAAGGTGAGCGGCAAGACAGGTAGGAGCAGACCTCGGTTGACCTTCGAGAACACAGTATCAATGATGCATGAAGAGGTTAATGACTGTGGACGAGACGAAAGAGGTATGCAGAGACCGTAGCGTTTGGCGCTCCGTTCTCTCTGAATAACCCGCTAGGGATACAGCGTGAAGTTAGGTAGGTAGGTTATTATTAATTCAAAAACTACTCGCCAGATAAACTCCATTTAAATGGGACCATATCAGATACACTAGCTACCAGTAGCGAAGGGTGAAAATTTTAAAAAGGTAAGCCGGTAAATGTATATATTTAGGGAAGCCAGTAATTTTTAGAAAAGCCGGTATATTTAGGGAAGCCGGTATAGGATGCAAAGTTATTTAGTAATGTCACTATCGAATTTTGGTAATTTCTTTTCCTTGTTTCCTTGCAAACTCAATTACAATAAAGCTCCACATTTTTCTGTCGACCCTTTTTTAAAGTCTCACACTTGTTTTTTATTTGTAATTGTTTTTTAGACCGATTTTGATCGGTCTCAAATTTTTCCACAAAAATTATTGTTATTAACAAAAGTTACAAAAGGTAAGCCGGTTGGAACCGTGTTGTATGAATGCCTCCTTACTGCTAGCTATCATACAAAATAGATTTATCAAAATTAGTTTACCCTGTAAAAAGCTATAACACATAAAAAATACAGTCGTATTAACCACTTTCTGTTTTAAAATCGCTTAAAAATATATAATAATTTTATTTTATTTTAAGTTACATACATACATACATAACTTCACGCTGTATCCCGTATATAGCAGTATAGGCAGAGGGAACCTAGTGTTAAGACACTCCGTTCCCCACTTTCCGCCGAATTGAGGCGTTGCGTGTTAAGTGGCGTAACATCAAGGCCGCGCTTTGTTTTGTTACCAAACCCAGGAAATGAAAAATTCCATTTCCTGGAGTGGGAATCGAACCCACAACCTGTCACTTGTGCCTCTGCGCCACGACAGGCGTTATATTTTAAGTTAATCTAAAATATCTACATATACAAGATAAAAAAAAAACTGTTCCGCCATGTTAACAGATTGTTCTCATAACGTATCTTGACATAGTTCTAAGACGATGATATCAGCTAAAAGTTTATTAATTTTGTTTTAAATGAACTAGAATATAATGAAATTTTCTTAAGCTCGCTGCAAGTTGGGATAACGAGGTTATATTTAGGTTGATCGTGTGAGACCGCTGAAGTGCTTTGTTAAACAAAATTATCGGTTATGCTTTGCTTTAGTGGTAACTTAAGTTCTGAGCTAAATATGTTTAAAATTATGAGAAATTATTTAAATTGTAAGTTAAAGTATTAATATTTTATGAAATTTTGTTGTTTTTAACACTAGGTTTGGTAACAAGGCATAGCGCGGCGTTGAGTTCCGTCAATAAGCACGCAATGCCTCAATTTGGCGGAAAGTGGAAAACGGAGTGTCTTAGCACTCTTCCCCTCTGCCTACCCTGCTATATGCGGGATACAGTGAAGCTATGTATGCATGTTAATAAATTTTAAAGAAATAAATATTTTTCTGATATGGTAAGACAAGAAGCCGCGTTGAGTTCCGCCATTGAATACGCATTAGGGGAAAGTGGAGAACGGAGTCTCTTAACACTAAGTTATCTTTAACTATTCTGCTATGCGGGAACGAGCGTAAAGATGTAAAAAATATATATGTGAAAAATATTTTTATCTATGTATTTTTCTATTGTTACTTGTTATTTTACGTAATTAACTTTATGAGTGCGGATTTTTTCATCGAATTAATCAATTTGTGTATTTTATAATCGCTCTCTCATGAGTGATACTAAAGAACTCTATGAAATACCCTGCAATGTCGTAAATAAGGTAACATTTTTTTTATTTTTGTTCAGTTTAATAACTAAGGTTTTTACAAAAAAACGAAAACAAATAAAATGCATTAAATAGTAACATGTACATGTTATTAAATAGCTTAAAAACCTTTCGTCAAATCTTAACTAAATTTAAATAAAACCACATAAGGGACACTAGCTATCATATTAAAAAAAGGATCATCAAAATTGGTTCACCTAGTAAAAAGTTATACGGTATATTCATAAAAAATCCATTCAAATAAAAACCTCTTCTGTTTTAATTAAAAAAAAGAACCAATTATAGACATTAACTAAAAAAATAAAATATCAACCAAGGTTGATGCAAAAAATCTTAGCACATAAACTAGAATATTCCACCATCATAAATTTAGTAAATGATCATTAAAATTTCTAGCCACAACTATGCGTTAAGAAGCATGAACAGCTTTACGAGCTCCTTTTGTTACAAGCTCAACATTTAAACACTAATTAGATGATACCTTTTTGTTTTTTTTTTCTTTTTTAACTTCACGCTGTATCCCGCATATAGCGGGGTAGGCAGAGGGAACCAGAGAACCTAGTGTTAAGACACTCCATTCTCTATCAATATTTCCATTCCCCACTTTCCGCCAAATTGAGGTATTGCGTGTTGAGTGGCGGAAGACAACGCTGCGCTTTGCCTTGTTACCAAACCAAAGAAATGAAAATACTAAATTTAACATTTCCTGGAGTGGGAATCGAACCCACTACCTGTCGCGTTTGCAGTCGCACGCTTGTGCCTCTGCGCCAGGACAGGCGTTATGATGATATATGATATGATGATGCGATCATACTTATAAATTATAACAGCATTTCTTATTACATTACAAGTGGAAAACAGAGTGTCGTGACACTAGGAGAACTCTGACTACCCTGGTATACGAAAAAAAAACGTGAAAATGGTTTTTTGTCTTTTTATGTTTTAAGCGCCTGTCGTGGCGCAGCGTGCGACTGTAAACGCGACAGGTTGTGAGTTCGATTCCCACTCCAGAAAATTGAACTTTTCATTTCCTGGGTTTGGTAACAAGTCAAAGCGCGGCGTTAAGTTCCGCCACTCAGCACGCAATGCCTCAATTCGGCGGAAAGTGGGGAATGGAGTGTCTTAACACTAGGTTGCCTCTGCCTACCCTATAGCATAACACTATAAGTATAACACTTTTTCCTTCCTACTAAGGTAGAGCAGAGAGATCCGTGTGTCAAGACACTTCTTTCTTCATGTACTGTCTGATTTCGTGATTGCGTGTTGAGTTCATAGAACTGAATCCAGGGGTTTGTCTTATTTGTCTTATAAGAGCTGAAAAATTAAAAAAATATTTTGATTGTAATATTTTCATTTCCTCATTCTGATAAAACAAAATCAAAATATTCTTTATTCAAGTAGGCTATTACAAGCACTTTCGAATCGTCAATTTACAAAGGTGTCAGTCGTGTCAGTCCTAACGGAAGCTACCACCGGCTCGGAAGGCAGTTCTGCTGTGACAAAACAAAAAGAAACAAAACGCCGTATTGAGCTTCACAACCCAACACGCAATGTCTCGTTTTCAGCGGAATGTGGAACGAAGTGTCTAGACATTAAGTTCTTTTTGCTTACCTGCAATGTGGAAAAAAGCGTTAATATGTATAATTAATGTCTCGAATGGGAACTGAACCCACAATCAATGTCATATACAGTAACACCATAACTACATGAATGAATTAGAAAAAAAATTTTTTTTTTGCTTCACATTTCATAACACATAGCAAGAAAGACAGAGAAAATCTAGCCACTCCATTCCACTTATCGACTGAATTTACGTATTTGCGGAACTCAACGCCGCGTTTCATTTTACGAAAACGGGCAAAACAAATATAATTTAAATAAAAACCTTGGAATAACAATGAAATCCATAACCAATAAAACATACAATATAGTACCCAAAAACACAAAGAAAATCTAAAAAAAATAATAAAAAATACAAGTAAAAAACATCATAACACTTAATAGCTATCATAAATACGTAAATAAATTCTTGATGTAAATATATACATTGACAAAAATTGAACTAAGTTATTAATTTAGTACAATAAGCTCTAGATCCTATATAATGAATGTCTGTTAACCAACTTTGGTGCCACCTGAACCGTAGATGTTAAATAACGTGTATATTTAGGCGGGCCTGTAGTTAAGAGGCACAAGCGTGCGTCTGTAAACGACAGGTTGTGGGTTCGATTCCCATTCTAGGAAATGAAAATATTAAACAATATTTAGTAGTTAGTAGTAGTTTTCATTTCCTCACTCTGGTAGCAAGGCAAAGTTCCGCCACTCAGCACGTAATGCTTCAATTCGGCGGAAAGTGGGAACGGAGTGTCTTAGCACTAGGTTCTCATGTTCCGTCTGCCTACCCTGCTATATGCGGGTTACAGTATGGAGCTAATAAAAAAATCACGTATTTTAATAATTTAATATACCTTTTATGCATTATTTTTAAAAAATATTAGTATTTTCACTCCTTCTCTATATAAAGTATAAGTGTGCCATATTTCACTCTTTTCCGTCCGCTTAATTTTCGTAAAAAGGGACCCTAAGTTTTTCCTTCAAGTATTTATATATAGACAATTTAATATGATATGAACTTTATTTCCCATTAAAACAATTAAACATCATAAAAGACCTTTAAATCGTATGACAACATGTTGAAAGGTCACCAGACCTCGCTTATGTCAATCCCATACATTTGTAACTTTTCAATTAGCCTTGCTTAAAACTGAACGATTCGTTTTCATGCTTTGTAAAGATAAAGAGTAAATTAAACATGAATAAACTAACTTAAGTTAATTAAGACGTATATTTACAGCGGTGACTTTGTTTGATCTAAAAGCATGTGTTGAAATTCAATAAATTTACAATGACTTAACTAATTTCAAAAAACGGAGGTTCTCAATTTGACTGTATTTTTTGTTTTTTTTTTGCTTTTTAGCTTCTCGCTGTATCCCGCATATAGCAGGGTAGGCAAAAGGAACCTGAGAACCTAGTGTTAAGACACTCCGTTCCCTACTTTCCGCCGAATTAAACATTGCGTGCTGAGTGGCGGAACTCAACGCCGCGCTTTCACTTGTTACCAAATCCAGAAAATAAAAATTTTACATTTCCTGAAGTGGGAATCGATCCCACAACCTATCACGTTTACAGTCGCACGCTTATGCCTCGCCACGACAGCACCGACGACGGTTCTGTGTGTTATCATATAATTTTATACTGAATGAACTAATTTTGATGATTCTCTTATTATATGATAGCGTCTGCTTGTGATGTGGTCCCATTTAAGTTTAGTTAATGAGTAGCTTTTCGGTTATTGGTAATAATATTACTTAATGACCTCTTTGATTTTCGCGGTTATTATTAAGATCTCTACCTACGTATCTACCGGTCTACCTATGATCACGAACTACTGTCAAGTGTTCGAAACGTCGCTTCCAAAAATGTTTTTCGGAATACTAAAATATTAACGATTAATGCGGTTAAAATAGTTCCATTTAATTTTTTTTTAACTTCACGCTGTATCCCGCATATAGCAGAGTAGGCAGAGGGAACCAGAGAACCTAGTGTTAAGACACTCCGTTCTCTTTCAACAAATCCGTTCCCCACTTACCGCCAGATTGAGACATTTAATAATACTACTTTTAGTATATTTTATTTGACATCGGTTCATTTTAGTTAAAAAATTTGTTTATATTATATATTCTGGCGTTGGTAACGTATGGCAACTATAAAGGCGTTGTGTTTCATGCTTTTTGAACATAACAGGGTAGTCAGAGAGGATCTAGTATTAAGACAATCCGTTCTCCACTTTCCGCCTGATATCCAGACATTGCAAGATAACAGAGCTAAACGCCGCGCATTGTGCCTGATAATTTTTTTTAAATATGTATATAGTATACATATATAAACCTGAAATAATATATTTCTTACACGAATTTCTACGTTATTTAATTCACAATATGTTATTTCACAATAACAAAAAGAATACAACGTTTATTTCTATGAAGTATTTTATAAAAATAATAGAATATTTGAAAGGGCTATACGTTTCACACGGTTGTAATAACAATAAATCCTAATTTTACCGTCTCCACCGTCCTAAGTATACATCTCATGAAAAAAATATATATGGTACAATGTAAGGTCTATGAATAACAACGGTGGAATGCTCACAAATTGTTTTATGTTGTTTTCCTATCCGTTATGGTCATTGTAAGTCATATTTAAATGGGTAAAGGCCCGTTTATGTATTTTTTTATCTTTATGTATATATAGAGGCCATCGCGACGCAGTGTAAACGCGATTGGTTGTGGGTTCGACTCTCACTCGAGGTCGCCGATTATATATAAACATATTTTATTTCTTCATATCATATATCCTATCACGTTCGAGAATACTGGAGGAAGGTCACTTAAAAAGCATGAGGACCCCCCGGAGGGCATGCATGAAGAGGTTAATGACTGTGGACGAGGCGAAAGAGGTATGCAGGGCCCGTAGCGTTTAGCGCTCCGGAACACTGACTACCCCGCACGGGATAAAGCGTGAAGTTAAGTTAGTAAGTAAGTATATTTTATTTCTTTGCTTTGGCAAGACAAACATTAAGAATAAGAGAAAGATTTCAGACAGAAAGTAGATAACGGAGTGTCTTGTCACTAGGTTTACTCTGCCTGCCCTGCCATGCAGGATAAAGTATGAAGCTGTCTTTTGTAACAATTTTAAACATAGCGGGACTAGAATCCCCACCCCTAATGAAAACTATTCGAGAGCCATGATCACTAAGCCATAGGTTTTATCCACTTTTACAACGTTATAATTTATACGTTTCCTAAAAATGTTTTTTTCATCCTAAGCGTATGATAAAAATATTTTTAACCGACTGTAAGAAAAGGAGTAGTTTCTCTATTTGACTGTTTCTTTTATATACGTTATCGTATAACTTTTTATTGGATGAACCAATTTTGTCCCATTTAAATTTAGTTAACATCTGACAAGAAGTTTTTGAGTTATTCGTAATAATTATACTTTTCAGTACAACTTATTTGAAGTCAGTTTTATTTTTGTTAAAATGTTCATTATTTCGTTGTATATTTGTTTAGTTGTCTTTTAATTCTAGTGTAGACATTGCAATTGAAATTGCTGAATGTCCTTTGATGCAAGCGTTTTACTTCTAAAAGACTTTTGTTTTATAAACAATTGTTCTGAGTAGTCTCTAGTTTTGTAAATAGTTTTAATATAAAGTGATTTTAAAATGTTTGTGTCTAAGCTAAAACTTCATAATACAGCGATTTAAAGTAAAAATTCTATTTTTTTTTCATTATTTAGAGGAAATGAATCAGTTAAATAATGAATCCCTTGAATAATGACATAATAACAGTAATAAATCCTTTGATTAAGTGGCTCTCTTCTAAAGTTGTGCTTTTGCACTTGTACCAATTTACGTAGAATCCGGCAAAGGGAATCTATAATTGAAGAAGAATAATTAAAGAGAACCTTGTGTTAACACATTCTGTTCTTATAAGATTTCTCTTCTATAACCCTTCGAATTATAACTACAAATATCTAGTCTACAATATTAGCAACATTTAATATTATAGTAATACCCAAAATTTGACGCAATTGTGGCACATGACATGGAACACAGTGTCTAACTATATACTCTAATGGTTGTAAAGTCGATTCCCTTTCGAGAGAATGATGATATATATATTATTGTTATTTCTCCGCTCTGGTTATACAAAACGCAGTGTTAAATTCCGTCATTCAACACCTACCATCTGGAATTCGGTCCGAAAGTAATGTCTTTACGCAGTAGATCTTCTCTGCCTACCCTGTTCCTGCCTACCCTGCTCTGCTAGAAAACGGGTGAAACTGAGAAAAGAATTTCTTTTTTTTTCTTTTTTTAACTTCACGCTGTATCCTACATATAGCAGGGTAGGCACTCCGTTCTCTTACAACAATTCCGTTCCCCACTTTCCGCCGAATTGAGGCATTGCGTGTTGAGTGGCGGAACTCAACGCCGCGCTTTGCCTTGTTACCAAGCCCAGGAAATGAAAATATTAACATATCCTGGAGTGGGAATTGAACCCACAACCTGTCGTGTTTACAGTCGCACGCTTGTGCCGCTGCGCCACGACAGACGTTAGAACATCTAAAATATTTATTTAAAATACATACTTACATTTTAGTTTACTATCACTTTCCCTATTGGGAATAACACAGGCCCGCTATTACCGTTCGAACCCTTCTAAACGTGGAACATTTCGCTTAGGTCAGGCAACTGCTGAATCTGCACGCCTATATTTCTGGCTCATTACACAGTGATTCCAACACGCTAGATAAGTTCCGTTTTACTGTTATTTTGTTTAACATAGGCAGGACATAGTTGCTTAAATTTCGTTAATGTGTGTTATGTTTTGTTCATATTGCTCTGAAGACTTATTTAGGCCATTTTGGCGCAGTGGGGTAGGGAGTGATTGTAAACTTTTTTTAGCTTCACGCTGTGTCTCGCACGCAGCAGGTTAGGCAAAGGGAACCAGAGAACCTAGTGTTAAGACACTCTGTTCTCTTTTTTCATTTCCGTTCCCCACTTCCCGCCATTGTGTGCCTAGTGGCGGAACTCAACGCCGTGATTTTCTTTGTTAGTAGAGCGAGAAAATGAAAATATCAAATATTATTTAATATTAGAAAATGAAAATATCAAATATTATTTAATATTTTCATTTTCTGGAATGGAAATCGAACCCACAACCTGTCGTGCTTAGAGTTCCACGCTTGTGCCTCTACGTAAGACAAAGTGTGTCTAGGTAAGACAAAGCGCAGCGTTGTTGTCCGGCATTCAAAACACAATGTTTCAATTTTGAGCGGAAAGTGAAGAACGAAGTGTCTTAACACTAGTTTCTTTCCGTTTTCCTCACCTATTCAGAAGATTGTGATTGAGTGGCGGAACTCAACGCCGCACTTTGCTTTATTACCATACTCATGAAATGAAAAATTCCATTTTCCGGAGTGGGAATCGAACCCACAACCTGTCGCGTTTACAGTCGCACGCTTGTGCCTCTGCGCCACGACAGGCGTTAATTCTTAAAAAGTAATGGAATTCGCTATATCCACCATATAACCAAAACCATAAAGAAGATAATGTAGTAACTATTTATTAAAAAAAAATTAATAATATATGACATAAAAAAATAATACCATAATATATTAAAAAGGTAATTTGGTGAGTACAAAGAAAATGTATTACTAAACACCTTTAGGAAGATGGATAGCACTCGAGTCGGTCCAGCCGTCAGCGTTCCCTCGTTTCCGTATCTACCTGTTAGCCAAACAAAAAAAATATATTTTAACCTCTTATAACATACTAGTTGTTATCCGTGACTTGGTTCGCGTGGTCCATACTTTTTAATAGGTAGATTTTCAATTGTTTTCATAAATAATCATGTCTGCCATAATATTTTTTTCGTTAAAAAAGTACTCTATATGTGTCTTTTTTAGCTTCACGCTGTATCCCGCATATATCTGGATAGGCAGAGGGAACCTGAAAACCTAGTGTTAAGACACTCCCTTCACCACTTTCCGCCGAATTGAGGCATTGCGTGCTGAGTGGCGGAACTCAACGCGCTTTGCCCTCTCACCAAACCCAAGAAATGAAAATATTAAACTTTTTTCAATTCCTGGAGTGGGAATCGAACCCACAACCTGTCGCGTTTACAGTCGCATGCTTGAGCGTCCTGTGCGCCACAATGTCCTTTTTAATAACTCTTAAGATACGGTGTACAAAATTTCATGACAATCGGTTGAGTAGTTTTGTCTTGATAGCGTAACAAACAAAGTAATATTCACATTTATAATTATAATATTAGTATGGATAATTACATCTATAATTTATATTACTGCCAAAATAGCAGTGCAGTAAGTTAGATACTGGCTGTGAACGCGAGTAGTAGGTTCAGTGTCCTGTTTGCGGCGTTAACGCGGAACTTAAGTTCCGCCCCACAACTTGTTATGTTGACACTCGAACATCTGTCAAATCCCATCATATATGAATAAAGTCAAAGTTAAAATATCTTTATTCCATAAAAATGCTTAACATTTACTTGGACATGTCATAAAATCAGCAATATCAATTCGAACTTATCAATATTTATATGAAAAAAATGATCTTATTATTTCAATAAATCTCCCTCTATGTCATAAGAAGTCATTAAGATGAATTATTCTACTGAAATAAAAATTATAAACTCTATAAAAATACATTTTTGCTTGACAACGCTTAAAACTGTATAGGAATCCATGAAACATTACAGGATTCAAGTAAAACATCTACATATATGTATGTATATACTTTCACATCCAGAGCCGCACTCACGTTTCAATCCGGAACCTACACCGGAACTAGACTACGACGGCTCCCACTCAGTTGAAAAGTGTGAATCCAAAGAGATTTGGATAAAACAGGACTTATATGTATGTATGTATGTGATACAGCGAAAACGTTTCCAGTTGGGACCGGTTTTTAATAGTTTTTTTGTTTTTAGCTTCGCGTTATAATCTGCATATAGCAGAGTAGGCAATTAGAGAATCTAGTGTTAAGACACTCCGTTCTCTTTTAACATTTCCGTTAACCATTTTCCGCCGAATCGAGGTATTACGCGCTGAGTGATGGAACTCAACGCCGCATTTTGCCTTGTTACCAGTGCGAGGAAATGAATATACTATATATTTATATATTTTTGTTTCCTGAAGTAGGAATCGAACCCACAACTTGTCACGTTTACAGTTGCACTCTTGTGCCTCTGCGCCACGAGTGGTCTCTTATAGTAGTTAAAATTGGTTTAAACTGGATTTTTTCATTATAAGTTGAATTTAGGTTATTTGAATTTCTCAGTATGTTCTATAAAACAGGGGAGAATAGTTTTTCTTATTAGTAGATAATATATGCAGCTTATCAAAAAAATCCTAGTATATAAGTCCTAATCCTTCATTCTTCTATTTCAACTCAGTTAACGGTAGAACCTAACGTCGAGATTTTTTCTTTCCATACAGTGCAAATTAAAATGATTGAATAATTCGCTGAATGTGGAACCCACAATCATAGTTTACAGTCAGATGTCGTCCACTACGCAACAATAGACTCAATATCAACATAATACATATTAAAAAAAATAATAAAATTATTTCCTACACTTAGCTTATTCTATTTAAGCGTCAACTGGAATAATCAGAGTGTGCTTTAATTCAATATTGCCTGTCGATATCATATTCGCTAGTCATTTGTGGAGTAGGCGTGAGCATTCCCGGCTATCCGAGATTCAATTATACGGTCTAATGTAAGATGCAGTATGCTCTACTGCATTCTGCATGCAGTCAAAATGGACATGTAGTAAGTGCTAATATTATTATTGTGTAAATGGGATATGTTTGTTAGCCTGTCATGTTAAAACTACTGAACGTATTTAGGCGAAACTTTTACTAAAAAGTATTTTATATGATATTTTTTTTATATATAAGCTTAAATTAGTACACTTATTAAATTTCACATAGATTGCAATTTATTTAGACAAAATAATTCATTATTTGGAAATGATAAGGCGATAATATTTTAATAGTATTATATATATTGGTGTCCCCGAACCCGCAACCCACAATGAATCATGTTCACGCCAGCACGCTGTCCCACTGCTCCAAGGTGGCCTCTAAAAAGTTTTGCAAGGATAAATATTTGTTACTCTTTCACACAAAAATGACTGAACAGTATTTATACAACAGTATAACGCATAGGCTACAATTTATTAAGATTTCCTATAATTTGGCCGTAAGTATCTAGTAGGTATAGTATAAACTAATTTTCCACATACGATTGGTCTAGAGAGGCGATGGCGCGATTAGATTCAAGTGGCGTTAGATACCAGGGCCTCCATTAGACACAGATAACTATGCATTAACCTTACAGTTGCTGGCTTTCAGCTTTCATAATTATGTTTCAACTGAAAATCGCTACAAATTGTCATTTATATTTTGATACGTATATACATAGCTTCACGCTGCATCCCGCATATAGCAAGGTAGGCAGAGGGAACCTAGTGCTAAGACACTCCGTTCCCCACTTTCCGCCGAATTAAGGCATTGCCTGCTGAGTGGCGGAACTCAACGCCACGCGTTGCCTTGTAACCAAACCCAGAAAATGAAAAATTCCATTTCCTAGAGTGAGAATCGAACCCACAATCTGTCGCGTTTACAGTCACACACACGCCTGTGCCTTTGCGCCACAACAGGCGATATGTCGTAATGATAATCTCAGATAATTTTTTTTATGTATTTATTTATAATATACTTAGCAAAGGAAAACGTTTTTAGAAAATATATAAAATTTATATGTAGAAGGATTCAAAGTCCTTTATTTTTAATTGTTTTTAAAAAAAGGAGGGATTTCTCCATTCAATTGTTTTTTTTTATGTGTCTTACCGGCTTACTTTTTACTGGGTGGATATTTAATTTAAATTGAGTTAAGATATGATGGGTAGTTTTTGAGTTATTCGTAATAATTTTGCTTTTAAAGCATTTCATTTAAAGTCGGTTTTGTTTTTGTTAAAAGATAATTTTAACAAAGAATGCCCTTTAAAACAGACATATTTGATTTATCAACCTATTCACGCCTGGCGTATAACATAAGTCTCGTATAATTAAAAGGCGCCATATTTGGGTTTTGGTCCGCAAAATCTAATATAAGTTAATGTTAGTACATTTCATTGTATTTTATGGACGTAATAAATTCTGTTTATATATTATTAATGTGTCGTAAACTTCTACTGTACATATAAGTCGTGTTTTCGCAATTATAATTTATACTTTTACTTGTGACTTTTACTTGTGACATTTTCGTAGTTTTAAATTACATCCGAGAGAAGAAACTTCTTAGAATTCCATGTATTCAGGAAGAGCAGCTCAAGGTTAGGTAACCGGGGACCTGCAATTCTTATGTAGGGCCCTATTAAGAACTCTTAAAGGGCCCCTTTAATATGCACAAATGCTAACCTCCACTGTCCATGCATCTTTTTCTAACCTAACCCAAAATTTGAGATAATCCTACTAATGCCGCCCTAGAAATACGTGCTAGAAATGAATTGCTGAAACTTCTATATCGAACATCCAAACATCCATAGACAGATGATCGTAGAATAGAGTAGGATACAATATTTTCTATTGCTCATACAAGATATAAGAAACATGAGTAAATAAACATATTGCATATACATATGTGAAATAGTATGAGGTAGATATTAATATTTAAGTAATTTATCATTATGTGTTGAAACACAACGCTACCCTTTATCTTACCAGAGTTGGGTAAAATGACATAATTTAAATATAAACATTACCCCGAGTGAAAATCGAATCCAAAACGAATTGCGCTTACATTCGCTCACTGTTCCACTGAGCTGTGATCGCTTTCGAGATGAAAGTGGAGAACGTAGTGTCTTGACACTACTTTCTCTGTGACTATTGTGCTATACTTTTTTTTTAGCTTCACACTGTACCCCTGTTTAGCAGGGTAGGCAGAGGGAGTCTGAGAACCTAATGTTAAGACACTCCGTTCTGTTCCCCATTTTCCGCCGGATTGAGGCATTGCGGGCTGAGTGGCGGAACTCAACGCCGCACTTTGCCTTGTTACCAGACCCAGGAAATGAAAATACTAAATATCATTTCATTTCTTGGAGTGGGAATCGAACCCACATAAACTATAATATATACTGGAAAAAGTGAAAGTATGCCATTTAGCCGGAATGTAAAATGCATACCTGAACTCGAACACAACAGAACAAAATCCAATTTAATTCGAATCACACTGAAAGCAATGCAATTGATTTCTAAAAGTTTTCAATTAAATTGGAAATGACAATTTATTGTCACACTCCATTCAATTATTTACAATTTGCGGATTCATCGTCGCTATGAATGGAACAGTTCCGAAGTTTTATTGCATTTGTAACCGATTTGTTGTACGCATGTTATAATTACTAGCTAGTTATTTATATAAAAAAAAACAGTTTTACGCTTTATATCGCGGCAGAGGGAATCTGAGAACTTAGTGTTAAGACACTCCATTCTCTTAAGATTTCCGTTCTCCATTTTCCGACGAGTTGAAGCATTGCATGATGAGTGGCGCAACCCAACGCCGCGCTTTGCAAGTTACCTAAACAAGGAAATGAAAACATTGAATATTAATTACTATAAATATTAAATATTTTTATTTCCTGAAGTGGCAATCGAACCCACAGCCTGTCGCGTCTACAGTCTGCTCGTGCATCTGCGCCATGACTGGCTTCTAGCTAGTATTAGACTAATTATTTATAGGCAGAAAAGCTTCATGCTTTATCCCGGATAACAGTGTCGTCATAGTGAACCTAGTGTCAAGACATTATGTACGCCGTTTTTTTATAAATTGGAGGCGTTGTGTGTTAAGTTGTGGAATACACGCGCTTTGCCTTACCATTTTTTAATCTTACCTTAAATATTTGTATTGAGCTATATTTTTGATATGTTAATATTTTTTAAAAGCCATCGTGGCGCAGTCGGAAAGCATCTGACTGAAAATATGAGTTCTTGTGAATTCGATTCTCATTTATGGTACTTGGTACTTCAAATCAGTTCCAACACTCAGCATGAAATATTTTGAATTCAGGCAGAAAGCGGAGAACGTAGTGTCTAAACACTATTATCTCTCTGTAACCCTGATGTGCGAGAAAAGGAAAATATTGAAGTTAGATTTATTATTTCACTATTCATAGATGTGCAATTCAAAATCAAACGGCACAAACCAGAAGCACGAGAGCTCAACAAATATATTTGGGTAGAAGCGATTATTTAGGAAAACAAGGACATCCGATGTTTGGATTCCTACCGATGCGTACAGAATAGTCTTTATAGTCAGTATATTGTGTTTGCTTTGGATACTACATGGTGGTTCAGAGGTATATTATTGTGAGACTTACCTGAAATCATAGTATTCATGATAATCTATGTATATACGATATAAAGCCCTTGCATTACTAAGTGACTACGTACAGGCGAAACTATTACCCACAGAAAGATGAAATTTGGTATATATGCTCCTTGGTGTAAGGGAGCACTAAGAGAAGATTTCTCTAAATTCGTATGGAAATGAGAAAAAAATCGATTTCATAGTCCACGAAAACGAAACGAAGTCGCGGGAACTAGCTATCTAGTTTTATTACCAATTCCATTGCAACTAAGATTTTTTTGTAGGTTTACTTATAAATATACATACATACATAGCTTCACGCTGTATCACGCATATAGCAGGGTAGGCAGAGGAAACCTAGTGTTAAGACACTCTGTTCCCCATTTTTCGCCGAATTGAGGTATTGCGTGCTGAGTGGCGGCTTATAAATATACATTAATTTATTAGTTTACTGAAAATCTATTGAGTTTATTAAATAAAGAAGTTTTTTTTATTATAGTATCTTTTTTGTAAAATTTAAAAAAAGACAAGAAAGATCACAGCCCCCATTTTCTAAAATACAACACATATGAAATTTAACGTTTAATCAACTTTACTAACGAGTTCAATCAAAACTAAAATCAATATGTCATGTTAGAAGGTTGAAGGGTAAATCTAATTCTATTCATCACTTTATTTGATTGGGATATATTTTTCAAAAAATTTAGTACCTGTTGCGGGTTATCGTATAATTATTTAAGTAAGTTAAGTAGAAATGTTAACTTTCTTTGTTGTGGGGAACGAAAAAGAAAAGTTCTCTGGTTTTCTTTTCCTACCCTGCTATATGCGTTAAAAAAAACTTTCTTTCTTGATTGTTGCAAGCTGAGATTGACGAGCGAAGCGAGCGTTGGGCGATATTATAATTAAAGTAAGTAGCTTAATGTTTTGAATATATTTCTTTTGAATATATTTCTAAACCGGGGGGTTTAGAATCGAATCCATAATTAATCGTTTATGCAGCTAGAAACTGTCCCGCCGCTAAACGATGGCCTCAACCTCATTGACTGCATTTTTGTTACTGTATATTTGTAATGTTTGTTACCGTATATTTTAATACTGGGTGGATAAATATTGATGATTCTTTTTTTATACGATAGCTAGTGTTTCGGGTGTTCTATTTAAATCAATATTTAAGGTCTAACATCTTCTATTATGCAGTCGCCTGTCGTGACGCAGAGGCACAAGCGTGCGACTGTAAACGCGACAGGTTGTGGGTTCGATGCCCAATCCAAGAAATGGAATTTTTCATTTCCTGAGTTTGGTAACAAGGCAAACACAACGCCGCTCAGCACGGAATGCCGCAATTCGGCGGAAAGTGGGGAACGGAAGTATTGTAAGAGAACGGAGTGTCTTAACACTAGGTTCTCAGGTTCCCTCTGTCTACCCTGCTATATGCAGGTTACAGCGTGAAGTAAAAAAAAAGTTATATAGTAACACACACACAAAAAAAAAAATCAATTGACAACCTCCTTTTTTAAAACCGGTTGCAAACACAACAAACACGAGTTATTAAATAAAGCTATCAGCTATCCGAAAACGAATGGTCACTACGGCCTTGTCCGCGGATTTAGAGTTCTCTACTGTTAAATTCAATTACTTTTTCAATTTGCAGCTCCGATGCGTATCTCGCGGATTTCCACTATAAATACGGTATGCCTGTTTTATGCATAACGAATAACGTGCGAACACTGCTCGGTCATATTGCAATATGATTTTATGACTGCGTAAAATATAATATCGATTGTGTTTAATCGATATGTGCATCGATTTAATTTTTGTGTGTAAAAATAGGATTTTTGTTGGTAATTTAAAATTCATATGCTTGTTAATATCAGCTTCAGGATTTTTTCGATATAGAACCTGTCATTTCATTTTCCACGTTCTGCTCGAAATTTTGACAATGCGAGTTGAATGACGGAATTTAACGCTGCGATTTGTCATACCAGAGCGGTGAACTAAAAAAATAAATAAATAAAATCATTCTTCCGAGTGGAAATCAAACCCATAATCATTCGTGTTTACAGTTTGACACTAACCCACGATGACCTACACAAAATAAACATAAAAATTATTTAACAATGTAGATAGGTGAATATTATATTATGATTAATGAAAGACTCTAAATTGAATATTTTTTAAACATACATAAATACATACATACATAGCTTCACGCTGTATCCCGCATATAGCAGGGTAGGCAGAGTAAACCTAGTGTTAAGACACTCCGTTCCCTACTTTCCGCCGAATTGAAGCATTGCTTGTTGAGTGGCGGAACTCAACGTCGTGCTTTGCATTGTTACCAAACCCAGGAAATGAAAAATTCCATTTCCTGTAGTGTGAATCGAACCCACAACCTGTCGCATTTACAATCGCACGCTTGTGCCTCTGCGCCACGACAGGATTTTTAAAGAATTTTTAAACATTACTAAATATTGTATTATTTATTTAAATGTAAAACAAATCTACAAGACATTATTTTCATTCAAATCAATAAATTCAAATGTCAAAAATAAAAAAAGGTAATCGTCAACTGTCATTCATTTTAACAATAAACAATAAAAAGAAATACCATAACAAATTAAATTCTGACGTATATAAAAAATTAAATACATTAAAAAAAAAAATATTTTACATTTCCAAATAAAAAAAATTAAAATTAATAAAAAAAAAAACAACAAGCCACAACTAAAAATCCATCCACAAAGGTGGTATATGTTAATATCAGCGGTGATAGCGGCGCCTGGCACGATGGCGTTCCAAAACCGAACCCCAGTTTAGTTTAGTCGGCTCAGTCTGTCAAACATGGCAACCAGGGTACACGATAAAAGCAAATCAAGGCGACGAAAATCTAAAAATTACGAAGACAATGACTGCGCTAGCCTCACATGGCTCCTAAATTTTAGACTGGACGATTTCGTCAATGTCAAAGTACCTGAAGAGAAGGAGGAACCGAAGGTCAAAGATGAAGGGTCGGCCAAGAAACCACCGTATACATATCCAGAGTTAATAGAACGGGCGTTGAGAGAAAACGGTGAATTGACTGTGTCTGCTATATATCAATGGATTTCGTAAGTTTTTATGTCTTTTTATAGCTATTTATGTCATTCATCATGTATTTTTGCATATTTATCTAGAATTATATACATTAACATACAGCATTGTATTTGATCAAATGTGTCAACTAATTTATCAATGGATATCGTAAGTATTATTGTATTTATATCTTTTTACAGCTATTTATATCAATTATCACGTATTATTTACACATATTTACCTACTTTTATATAAATTTACATAAAAATACGTTATATATTACGAAATGGGTCAATAAAAATGACAATTGACGTTTGGATGATGGTACAATAAGTTTTTCGTGAGGTTCTTCTGCAATGCAGTATCGTAGCGAATGCAGCTAATAAAATGGGTTTGTAACTTAAATTCTTCACCGGCTTCAACTCGCTCAAAGTATACGGAGCCTCTAACTTGATGAATAGCATCTCGTGAAGGAAAGAGAATAAAATATGACCACAGTACCCCTATATTTGTCATATTGCAGCTGAAATTGTAAAGTGTTGTACAGTTTTAGGTTAGATATTTAAATTTTGTATACAATACTAATACACTTTGACTGTTAACCCGATCGGTTGAGGGTTCGATTCCCACTTCGGGAACAATCATACTTAAATTACTTTTCTCCGCTCTGGTAAGTAAGGGTATAGAGCAAAAAACGGAGTGTCTTGGCACTTGGTTCACTGTGACTTCCTTGCTATGCGAAATAGTGAACGTGGTTTTTTTATTACTCTACCATGTAGAGATAGGACATGGTGTCACTACGCTACGAGGATCCCTAGATTGGTCGATAGATAGATTAAAAAAGATTTTAAACGCCTGTCGTGGCGCAGAGGCACAAGCGTGCGACTGTAAACGCGACAGGTTGTGGGTTCGATTCCCACTTCAGGAAATGTAAAAATTTAGTATTTTCAATTCTTGGGTTTGGTAACAAGGCAAAGCGCGGCGTTGAGTTCCGCTACTCAACACGCAATGCCTCAATTCGGCGAAAAGTGGGGAACGGAATTGTTGAAAGAGAACGGAGTGTCTTAACACTAGGTTCTCTGGTTCCCTCTGCCTACTCTGCTATATGCGGGTTACAGCGTGAAGTTAAAAAAAAAATAGATTTTTATTCATAATTAATAAAAAATAATCAAACGTACATACATGAGTTTTATATATGTATATATAAGGTATTCATTGGCTGCGACTCCATAGGCATGATTTATTATTTGTATCTCGTTTTCATACCGCGTGGCGCTCACGTTGACACTTTTACCTCGCCCAAGGGAAATGTACCAGCGGAATAACTTATCGGGATAAAAATTAGCCTACTATAATTTTAAATATAACAGTACAGTATGTAGGTACTTTAAGTTGCGAGAATATAGGATGAATTTTAATGGAATGGTGAAGCGAGAATTTTCATTTTGACATCATATTTTTTTTAGTGCGCCTGTCGTGGCGCAGAGGCACAAGCGTGCGACTGTAAATGTGACAGGTTCTGGGTTCGTAATTTCAAGCACGTATTTCGAAGGTGACATCAGTAGTATCTTTCAATTTTGGTTAGATAAAGAGAGAAAGACAATCGTATCAATCGTAAATACATTGAACAACATGGGTTGAAAGTGCAAGGCACACCCCTCTTCTTCGACACTATAGGCTGCCTATCACGAAGTGAATCCATGGAAAGCTATGAAGTTCTTTCTCCTTTTAACGCTAAAAATACTTTATTGAAATCTATCTATGTCAATTTACGTAAAAAAATCTTGTACCACATTTTGACCTTTTGTACACGTGTTCGATTCCGACGGTGATGTAATGTTTTCATAGCGCTTCTTTATCGGAACATTTTTGTTTTATTTGATTTTTTAATTGAATTATTTATTAATTCTAACTCTAAAATATCGTATATGCATGTAGACTTATCAACGTATTCACCTGCAATTAATTTAAACTGAATTTTATGAGTATATATTACCCTATAATGGAATCGAACCTACAACTATTGTGTTCAATTATACTCTTACACTTTCCACCTGAATCATTACGTCATCATTTTCATTATTAAGTAAAATAACGAAGTCATTGCTTACATCGAATTATATTTACAAAGCGAATCGTAATATTACATTAGCTGTGTTGTTCCGCCCGCCTTTGTTCTTTTGTGAGGGATTGTGTTCGAACTTACGTTTTGTTGCTATTATGCGCTTCTTGAAATAGGCGTTTTGAAATTCTTTTGTCCTCATGATTAGGTTAGAGGTTGTGGTGTGTGGTAGCGGGTTCGATTCTTAAATTATAGTTTCAAGCATTGTATTCAATAGCAGGGTTGATAGAGAACCTAGTGTCAACACACTCCGTTCTCTTCTGTTCTCCTAAATATACAATTTGTGTATCTGAAAAAAGTTATTTATTTAACGTATAGTGTCGTTGGCTAAAACACTTGAACGGATCTAAAAGGCGCAGGTTCAAGTCCTGCATTGTTAAATTTTTTATGCATCTTTATTAGCGTGTTTAGACTTCTGAGAGATGCGATATCGAATCCTTCTGTATAGAAATCTAAATTTTTTGAGGTCAGTCATGGCGCAGAGGTGCGACTGTAAGCGCGACAGATTGTGGATTCAATTCTCAATCTAGGAAATGAAAATAATAAATAATTACAATAATGAATATTTAGTATTTTCACTTTCCTGTTCCGGTAACAAAGCAAACCGCGGTATTGAGCTCCGACACTCAGCACGTAATGCCATAATTCGATGGAAAGTGGTTACGAAAATGTTAAGAGAACGGAGAATCTTAACACTAGGTTCTCAAGTTCCTTCTGCCTACCCTGCTATACGCGGGATACAGCGTGAAACTAAAAAAATATATGCATTTCTAAAATATTTATATTGTCTTATAAATGTGTCGTAAACAACGTATTATACAAAAGAATAAAATATTGAAATGAAAACGCGATACCAGAAGAACAATATAAGAAAAATACCTAAGCTTCCTCTCTAAGTAGTATTGTTTCGTTGTTTCTTTACTTTGATGCATAATAATTTTTCTTGGAAATAAGAAATATCAGCTTTCCTCTATTAGAACTTGTTCCCTTTTTAATGGTAAGTAATTGCCCGTTTGTTGCGGATTTTGTAAAGAACTGGTTGTTTTGCTATATTCGTATGTATGATATATTTTTTAGTGATATAATATTATAATACTATGATTAGTGGGTTTTAATTAAAGTTTAATGCTTTTTTTACATAGCAGTGTGTAGGCAGAGAGAACTCAGTGTCAATACACTCCGTTTTCCGCTTTAGGGCCGAAATCCAGACATTATCTGTTGAGTGTCGGAATTAAATGCTGGTAGCTTCCGTCACGACTGACACCTTTGTAAATTGACGATTTGAAAGTGCTTGTAGCCTACTTCAATAAAGAATATTTTGATTTTGAATGCCGCGCTTTGTCAAACTTGAGCGGAGAAATTATTAAAAAAAAAACAATCATTCCCTCGATTGGGATCGAACCCACAATCATCTTATATATTTTAATCTCATTTGCCGCATTGGGACTTGTAAACGCCATGGGTTATGAGTTCGATTCCCACTCGGGAAAACGATTTATACCGCTCTTGCGGGGCACTGTAGTCTGTCTTAATACCCTCCTATGCACGAAGCCAAAGCTCATTTATCTCTTGAAACATGATTTTATTATAAATTTATTAAATGCTTAACCTGTATTACATAGTATTGCAATGACTGACAAAACAGTAAGTCCCATTCAATTATCTCCCCACACGCCAATTACAATGTCATCAGGCCGTTATCGCCAGGATTGTACGCTTATCAGTGCGTGAAAGTAAATAAGTTAACGCTTATCTTTACAAGTATTATTTTTTTTTTTTTTTATCTATACGTGTAATGTGTGTATATTTAAAATTAAAAAAGAGTTGTATAAAATGCACTAAAAAGGTAAATTGTTACGAATAGCTCCAAAACTACCTAACGAGTAGTTTCTTTTTCTTTATCTTAACTAAATTTAAATGGGATAGCGTCAAACGCACTAGGGTTATCGTATTAAAAAAGCATCATTGGTTCACCCAGTTTAAATTTATGCGGCACAAAATAAACAGCTGTATTGAGAACCTTCTCTTTTTTAAGGTGGTTAAAATAAGGTAGGTAATAAGTTTCTTCTTTTTTGTAAATATTTTACAGATTTAGTAATCAGGTGGCGGAACTTAACGCCGTGTTTTGTCTAAACAAACGATAACAACCTATCAGAAGACCATAGTAAACCAGTTGTCAAATACTTGACTACAAGCGTTTAATTGTAAATTCTATTTCCGGTCGAAAGTTTATATTTTAAATGGGGAATTCCCTTTGTTATAATGAAAATATAGTGACTTAACTCTCTACCTACCCTGATTTCAGAGAGAGAGCATGAAAAGTTGTTAAAATAGCTACAATTTTTCGCACTTCATTAACTATAGTTCGTAACTACACAAAATCAATTGAACATCAAAATCTGAAAATCCCATACAAAATATGTATTCGAAAATGACATTATATCTGGTGTATATATTGGTACGCAATAATAAAGTAATAAACATTATATGAAATCAGATTAAGCGAAACAATGGGCAATGTGCGGTTATTTACAGTTGATTACTGATAACTAGGCAATACAGTTTCGCTTACGAGAGCTGTAATAAAATATTTATTATATATACTAACATAGCTTCACGCTGTATCCCGCATATAGCAGGGTAGGCAGAGTGAACCTAGTGTTAAGACACTCCATTCCCCATTTTCCGCCGAATTGAGGCTTTGCGTGCTAAGTGGCGGAACTTAACGCCGCGCTTTGCCTTGTTACCAAACCCAGGAAATCAAAAATTACATTTCCTGGAGTGGGAATCGAACCCACAACCTGTCGCGCTTACAGTCGCACGCTTGTGCCTCTGCGCGACGACAGGCGTTTATATATTCATGTTTCCAATAAATAGAAGAGACAGAGAGAAAGAAATAGTGTCTAGACACTATGTTCTGGTGACATTCGAAAAATATTTGAAAAATTAATATTTCCAATTAAACAAATGTTAAGACACTTTGTTTTCTACTTTTCGTTCAAATTAGATGCATTGCATGTGTTGGCGGAACTCAAAAACTTTAAAAGTGCCATTTTTTTACCAATTTCAAAAAGGAGTACATTTTGAATTTGATTTTATTTTTTATGTGTGACTTTTTCTGGGTGATTTAATTTTGATGATTCTTTTTTTTATGATAGTATACTTCTGATGTAGTCCTATTTGCATAGAGTTAGGATCTGACAAGTAGTTTTTGAGTAATTTGTAATAATTATAATTTTTAGAGCATTTTATTCAAAATCGGTTTTCTTCTTGTTAAAATCTTAATTATTATCTCACTAGACCGGGGAAAATAATGTTAATGTAATAAATCACTGAGTGGGACCCACAACCCTTTGCGTTTATAACCAGACTGTGTGCCCCAAAGATGATATATAGTATTAATATTGATTTTTAATAATAAAATCATTCAAGCGTAACCAAAGTATAAAAAAGCAGGTGAAGACAGGTGGGTACCATTATACCGGATATGGCTAATGCATACAGTTTGGGGTGAACGCGATCGACCTGCCTCACTCGTGCCTGGTACTGTCTTGACACATTAAATCATGAAACGCTATTTGATTGAAAACGTATTTAGAAGATTTTATGTTATATATGTATATATTTAAATATTTATGATTTTGACTTTATATTTAAAGTGTACTAAAAAGATAAATTATTACGAATAGCTCAGAAACTACTCGTCAGATCTTAACTAATTTAAATGGTGGTCCTATCAGAAGAATTAGTTATTATATAGCTAAAGGATCATCAAAATTAGGTCATCCAGTAAAATCTTATTGCGATAGCACACATAAACTTATACAGTGGAGTTGAGAACCTGCTTTCTTAGCAGTCGGTAAATAAATAAAAGCTCTTTTCACGAGATTATAGTTCATTTCATTTGACGTCATAGGTATCTATGAAATGAAATGAATATATTTATTTTTGAAGTTTTAAAGTGTTAATCACATATTAGGAAACGAAAAAATATTTAGAAAACGTATAAAAATTGTTGAACGCAGCGGGACTCGAACCCGCGCTTCTTGGAAACCGTCCAAGCGCTCGTTGTTAGCTTTGGGTAGCAGAAATTTATAAAATTTTCTCTACAGACTGCTAACAACAAAAATAAGTTGTAACAAAGCGTATGAGAATTTCGACGAAGCCGAATATAGAACGTATGGCTTAGTGTTCAGAGCGCTTGGAAGGTAGAGGTAGGCCAAGAGGCGTGGGTTCGAGTTCCGCTGCGTTCAAAAATTTTTAAACGTTTTCTAAATATGAATATATTTAAATTATTTTCTTTTAAAATTAAAGCACAGCGTTGAGTTTCGTCACTTAAAACGCAACGTTTCGAATTCGGGCAGGAAGGGGCAAACGGAGTGTCTGGACACTAAGTTCTATGACACTATCTTGCTATGAAGAATAAAGCGTGGAAGGTGCTCGTTTCTAGTATAAAATTTAAAGAGAAATAAATTAAAACTCCTTTTACGGATTATATTTCAAATGGGTATTCTTCATCGGTTCATTGGTTTTATTAGAGCAATCTTTACTATTTATTACCGGAAAATGGAATGAATGGGAGAAGTGTCTCACGTTAGACGTTACATTTCATAGATTTGAGCATTAGCATCCTAGGTATTTTTTTTTCAACTTCACGCTGTATCCCGCATATAGCAGGGTAGGCAGAGGGAACCAGAGAACCTAGTGTTAAGACACCCTGTTCTCTTTCAACAATTCCGTTCCCCACTTTCCGCCGAATTGAGGCATTGCATGCTGAGTGGCGAAACTCAACGCCGCGCTTTGCCTCGTTATCAAACCCAAGAAATGAAAATACTAAATTTTATATTTCCTGGAGTGGGGATCGAACCCACAACCTGTCGCATTTACAGTCGCACGCTTGTGCCTCTACGCCGCGATAGGCGTTATATGTATATTTTTATGTTTCTTTTATATGATAGCTTTTTACATGGTGCTTCTGATGTGGTCCCATTTAAATTTATTTAAGATCTGGCAAGAAGTTTTTGAGTTATTCGTAATAATTGTATTCTTTAGTGTAATTTATTTAGGACAGCTTTCGTTCTTTTGTTAAATTTCCAATATTTCTCATATTAAATTACAGCTATTTTTCCACTTTTTAGTATATAATGCCTCAATTTGGCGGAAATTGGGGAACGGAATTCTTAATATAACGGAGTGTCTCATCACTAGGTTCTCACGTTCTCTCTGCCTATCCTGCTATTTGCAGAAAACAGAAAAAATAACACAATCTTATTTAATTTACAGTGACCGCTTCCCCTTCTACAAAACGAATGATGACCGCTGGAAAAATTCAGTTAGGCACAACCTGTCTATCAACCCCCATTTCCGTAAAGGGGCCAGAGCTTCCCAAGGGGCAGGACACCTCTGGTCACTCGCAGCGAACGCCATAGACCTCCTGCCGTTGAGAAATCAGACGTTTGGTGAGGAAAAGACTGAGGAGGTGCAGGAGAGCCAAATTCTTGAATGTCCAAAGGTACGTATTGTGAAAATTTAACTGCTAAAGTAATGTTTCTCTTTGAAGGATAAGAAACTAAAATTATTAACTATTGGAGGCCATCATGCCTCAAAATAAACTCCTTGAAATATACGAAAGGTTTTGGAACTGTTTAGAAGAAATTGTAGCAGACGAATGATTTTCGATATTCAGACGGACACTCAAATTCAAATTTATGGCATCTCTAGTAATAAATGAGAGGTCATAGAAATACTTCATTATATATATATTTTTTCATATGTTTGCTCTAGTAAGAAAGCGTGACGTTAAGCTCCGCCATTTCACATAATATCCTAAATGCAGGCGGAATGCAGAGAGTGTAGTCTATTGACACTTGGTTCTCTCTTACTACCCTGAATGCAGAAAAAGTTGTTAAAAATCCTTTTAAAGTGTCACCGTGTAGTGTACTCAGCTCACTGTCAGTTGTAAGTCGGTAATGGAAGTGCATTAGCTTATATTCAATATGAAATAAATGTCGGACGAGTTTATTTACATTTAAAATATGTATAGTACATGTGGGAGCTGTGTCTACGTACATACGAGTTAAGGTACTTTTGAAAATATATTTTACTTATCGTTCCATTATGGCCAAATTATTATGAGGCATATTTTAAATATTAATATGCCTTTATATGAAATTTTAATTTAAAAGCATAGTATACAAAAGTGTGGTGTTAAACTCTGCAACTCCATAAGGGATCTGAAAATAAGTAGAGAACAGAATGTCTAGACACTAGGTTTTTTTCTGTGTAGGGTACACAGTTGTTATTTATGTTCAGTCAGACTTTTCTTGTTTGCAGCCAAATCTTTACAAATTGTAATAAATGTTATTTTGATGAATAGTTTCATCTAGATCCTTTCAGTAGGTTCTGCGAGAAAAGGTAACAAAAGTACATTTATTTAACTGTAACAATATTCGTATTTACTAGTAGTATAAAAAAAAAACACATAAAAACTCATCTTTAAGCCTGTGCTATTCAGCTTCTTGCGTTTTTCCGCAAAGCATAGTTGTAAGAGAGGATCTAGTGTCAAGACACTCCGCCGCTATTCACACGAGTTTATATAATGTGTTAAGTCGCGTAACTTAACACCGCCCTTTATCATTCCAGTGTGGAAAAATATCTTATCCTATCCGACCTCTATAACTATGCTTAGTAAAACCTTTTATAAAATTTAACTTTTAGAATATATAATAAAATTTTATCAAAATGTGTCCGTTGGTACGTGATACGCGTACTACACTACCATTATATTACTGGCAAAGAGTTGCTCTCACAGTGTGGTCTCATATAAATTTAATTGAAAATCGCTTCCATATTTTTCATTAGCCTCAAAGTGCACTTTACTCCTGTAATACATTTTTCTAATACAATTTTTTTGTATGGTCTTATATACAATTGTGTAGTTAATAGGATAGATAGATAATCTAGTTTTCGGTCACAATTCAAATCGTTGCGTATTGATTGGTGATCAACGCTGCGGTTTTTTAACGAAAATACGTTTTTTTTTTTTTTGAACTTTACGCTGTATCCCGCATATAGCAGGGTAGGCAGAGGGAACCAGAGAACCATTCACTTTCAACAATTCCGTTCCACACTTTCCGCCGAATCGAGGCAATGCGTGTTGAGTGGCGGAAGTCAACGCCGCGCTTTGCCTTGTTACCAAACCCAAGAAATGAAAATACTAAATTTTAAATTTCCTGGAGTGGGAATCGATCCCACAACCTGTCTTGTTTACAGTCGCTTGCTTGTGCCTCTGCGCCACGACAGGTGTCACGGTCAGACAGAAATAATTGAAAATAAATATAGTATTTTGACTCTACAAAATGACATTGTTACCTCCGCTGTAATAATTTTACTAGTAATGAGCCAATTATTCTTGAATACAATATTACTCCATGATCTTTTTTCATTTTTAACACATAACTGGGAAGGCAGAGAGACCATTGTGTTAAGACACTCCGTTCTCCGGTTACCGTCCCAATTGGAGTCATTGCTTGTTGAGTAACGGATCTAAACGCCGCATTTTGTCTTAGCGCAGCAAAGTAATGAAAATAATTTAAATATAATCAGTTTCGAATTCAGGCGGAAAGAGATGAACGGAGGTTTTCTCTGACTACCCTATGCGGCATAAAGCGTGAAGCTGTTTCCCCCTATGGAATTCGAACCCACGACCTATAGGGTTAACAATCAGATACAGTACCACTGCTCCACCATGGCTTCCTCCATGAATAATTTAACATTTCAATTTAAAATAATGAATATTACGTGAAAATTTCCCTCGAGGGAATTGTACGGCGAACCTCTTTCTAGGGTCAAATCGCAAATAAATAAAAAGGTTCTCGTTGCAATGTGTTTGTAAATAATGAAATAAGGAAGTTGATTTAAAATCCTTTAGAATGTTAGTAGTGTAGTAACTGTAAGAGATCAGTTTTTTAACTGAGTTCAAATAAAGGGGTAAAGTAAAGGGAGTAAAAATTTCCCCTGTGAGGGGACGGGGTTAGAATACAAGTCCCGTAAGAGGCGGATATCCCTCGCGTGGCTCGCGACCACTATCATGTCAAAGACGCACCGCCAAATATATTATGATGTGTTCCGGTTCGATGGCATGTAAGCCAGGTTTTCCCCTTTCTCATCTATCCGTTCCCCAAAATGTGGTAGTTCCGATAGCGGACTACTATATTGTCCTCCCCTTCCATCTGTCTCCTCTAGGTTGGCAACATATTAATAACGTCTCTGGTTTTGTAGATGTTCATGGGCGAAGGTAACCACTTACCATCAGGTGGTCCTTCCGCTCGTTTGTCATCCGTTGTCCATAAAAAAAGGAGTCCTCAATTCGACTGTGTTTTTTGTGTATTATCGTATAACTTTTTACTGGGTGCACTAGTTTTGATTATTATTTCTTTATACTAGTGTCCCCGTAATTGCGTAGTGACGTATATGTCACGTTGTATAAACATGGATATCAAATTATGGCAGTGTGTGTCACATATATTTTATTAATGTAGTATACTTTTTATGCATTGTTTAAAAAAAAGTTAGTATTCTGCACTCCTTTTCTATATAAACTATAAGTGTGCCAAGTTTCACGCTTCTCCGACGGCGTAATTTTCGTAAAAAGGGATCCAAAGTTTTTGCTTCACGTATTTATATATAGATGATTACTAGTGCTTATGAGGTGGTCATATTTAAATTTAGTTAAGTTTGGATGAGTAGTTTTTGAGTTATTCGTAATATATGTATTTTTTGTGCATTTTATTTGTTTTCTTTTTATGTAAAAAAATTTTTTTGTTTTTTTTTTTCTGAATTTAAACCTACATTGTGATATATTAACGACTACATACTATTTTATGCATGTGAAGTTACTCATTAATTTTCTAGTACTATTGTTTTCATTCCATTGTAATATGAAAAAAATGTTAGTTTTTTTCAAAAATAAAGCAAATCACTTGAGTTTACAATTACACATATATGTGCTTATATATAGAGAACTTGGACGGTTTTCAAGGTACGCGGGTTCGAGTCCCGCTACGTTCAAATTTTTTAATGCCCAATTTAATTTGTTAATGATAGTAACTAATAAATAATATTAATTTACTAATATGAAGAAGGCAACTAAAATATTTGGGCTCTCTTTGGTATCTTATTTCCTAACTTAGTTTGTTTTTTCATATTCTACTCGTGATTAATATTACAATATTATTATTTTATAAAATGTATGTACAAGTCGATTTGTTAACCTATTCACGCCTGGTAAGAAAATATCGTTGTTAAGTCAAACATAATGTGTACGAATCTATCATAATACTTTAGTGTTAATATGTAATAAATCATTTTAGTATAGTCATTTACAATGCACTAGAAAAAAATTGTTAGAAAGAAAAAATAACAATCGATCTCTCTTTCTTCTCCTTCTTCTCTTTCTTTATTTTATTTTTTTTAGCTTCACACTGTATTCCGCACATAGCCGGGTAGGCAGAGGAAACCAGAGAAGCTAGTGTTAAGACACAACGTTCTTTTTTAAGCATTCCCGACTTTCCGCCGAATCGAGGCATTGCGTGCTGAGTGACGGAACTTAACGCCGAACTCTTTCTTTCTTACCTTCTTTCATAGGCTGCCTACCCTGCTATATGCGCGATATAGCTCGAAGCTAAAAAAAAATATAGCTGAAAATACTGATTTTTAAAGTATTGTGTCTCCCCTTTTCAAAACGCTAATTACATTTGTACACCATATATATTAGTGTTGATCATAGGTCAATTTTAACCAATGTGACGCAATGACTAACTGCAAACGCGATTTGTTTTGGGTTCGATTTCCACTCAGAGGAAAGGTTTTTTTTTAACTTCACGCTGTATCCCGCATATAGGGTAGGCAGAGGGAACCAGAGAACTTAGTGTTAAGACACTACATTATTTTTAACAATTCCGTTCACCACTTTCCGCCAAATTGAGGCATTGCGTGCTGATTGGCGGAACTCAACGCCGAACTCTTTCTTTCTTTCCTTTTTTCATAGGAAATAGCAAGATTTTCATTTGTTAAAATCTTATTCAACCTTTCAGTGGATAAGCTGGAACCGCACAGAATAGTTTATTAAATTAAAATTTACAAGGACTGTGTAACGAGCTTACGGCGCTTTCATACTATCCGCTTTGTCAGCGCGATTTTTTAAAACGCTTGTTGTACTTAAGTTTTTCGTTTTGCTTTTAATTTTCTTTATCATTTTGACACATTTTGTATGAAAAATAAATATAGCTTCACGCTGTATCCCGCATATAGCAGAAGAACCTAAAAACCTAGTGTTAAGACACTTCTTGTCTCTTTCAACAATTAAATATTAAAAATAAATATTCGAATTAATATTACTGTCTAACTGAAAACGATGAGTAGAGATTCAAATTTTGCATAGATATATTCTACGATATAGGGACTGATCTTCTGTGTAAATGTTTTTCTGTTTGTCTGTATTTGTAGTTAAATTGCCGTTGTCAAATCTTTTTTAATTACAATCTTACGTATGTAAAAGGAAATTTTATTATTTTTTAAAGTGTTATTCACAGAATAAAAAAAAATATATCTAAATATTTTATTCTAATATTTTAAAAAATAATATTTCATAAATAACTTTTCATCTTGTCAAATGATTATTTTTAGAAATAACCTTTGGGTGGCAGAATATTTGTAAAAAATTGGCTAGGTGAATGGACAGTGAACAATTGTTTTCTAAGTTTCTTAATATTAATTCATGAAATAATGATTGTTATTACTTTTTAAACGACATCAAAAAAAGTTACTGCGTGACATTTAGCGGAATGAATTTTGATCATGTTTTTGTTTCGTCTAATGTGTACCCATTTAAATTTGGCTAAGATCTGACAAGTAGTTTATGAGTTATTCGCAATATAATTTAATATTTTTTTAATCTTAATTATATAACAATTATTTCCAATATAGCTGATACGCGATATATGTAAAGGCGCCATAACACCAGCGTCATACTTGACGGCGAGTCCTTGAAATTTTAATCCCTAAACTTTGAATATCTAGGATACTTGTGTTCATTTATAATAATAATGAGCTATATTTTGTCGTTGTTTCGCTTAAAAATAGTTGAAAGGGTTTTAAAAAGGTTTCGTAATTAGAGTACACTTCTGAAATAATAGGAACTTATGTCAATATTTAGATTTGATGTCATTTTTTATGTTTTTTTGCTTTTTGTACTAGGCTTTGTTCAGTTTCGCCTTACTTTGAAGTATTGACTGTCTGGATTTTATATCAACAAGTTTATAAGTATATATTAAGTTTATTTAAAGTAGAATAGAATAGAAGAGACTTTATTGCACACAAGAAAAAATAAAACAAGAAAAAACAGGAAATAATAATATTTAGTACCTCTATGCAAAGGCGGTCTTATTGATTGACAATCTCTTACAGACAACCTTTGTTAAGTATAGGTACAAATGCAAAAATAAAATGGGACTAACTGTTAAAACACTCCGTTCCCTACTTTCCGCCGAATTGAGGCATTGCGTGCTAAGTGGCGGAACTCAACGCCGCGCTTTGCCTTGTTACCAAACCCAGGAAATGAGAAATTCCATTTCATCCATTCCATTCCATTTCCTGGAGTGGAATCGAACCCACAACCTATCGCGTTTATAGTCGCACGCTTGTGCCTCTGCGCCACGACAGGCATTATATATATAGGCGGTAAATAAATATTAGATACACTAAATCTATGACATATATCTTTTTTATAATATAATAAACACGTTGCTAAGGCAATGCGTAGTTCATACATTAGTGTGGCTTCTAGAATATTCTAAAATATAAGAAAATCGGAGAGAGAAAGAAAGAGAGATCACTTCATGTGTTTCTAGTACAATCTCTAGTGAAATATTGCACTTTTAGTTCTAAATCTTGAATATGTTATTTTAGAAATATGAAATTCTACAGTCATTGCTCATAATAGTATCTAAATAAGTTAAGTTATTTATAAATAAATTATATGATGGAAATTGGTTTTTATTTTTGTTATACTTTGTTATATTTTTTATACTTTGTATTATAGGGATCTCCCTATAATTTAAATTTGAATCTTCAAATTTAAGAATTATTTAGTATGAGATAATTTTTGGGTTTGTATGTTTTTAGGGAAATTATGCGGGCGGGGTAGAATATGAAAATTTGCGTGAAAAAGCTACAATTTTTTTTTTTTTATGGATAACGGATGGCAAACGAGCAGAAAGACCATCTGATGGTGTGGACATCTATAGTATGGAAGTGGACATCTACAACACCAGAGATGTTGTAGATGCGTTGCCAACCTAGAGGATACAGATGGAAGGGGGGGACAGTAGTAGTCCGCTATCGGAACTACTACATTTTGGGGAAGGGTAAAACCTGGCTTATATGTCATCGAACCGGAACACTTCATTAGATATTTTACGGTTCGTCTTTGACATGGTAGTGGTTGCGAGCCAGACGGAGGACGAACCTCGTACCACCTAACCTATGGGGATACCTGCCTCTTAAGCGACGCTACCCAGCGATGGGGGCCAATTGTATTCTAACCCCGCCACCTCATAGGGAAAAATCTATCTATTCTCCATAAACTATCGCACTTATAATATTAGTAAGATTTAAACTAGAACAACGCTACCATATTAGGAACTATATTCTCAAATATATGTATATACAGCTTCCTCAACACGACACCCCAGTCTTCACTTTTACGTCTGAAACCCGTGACATTGTGATTGGCGAGAAGTATAACTCAACACTGCTCCTACCAAAGTGGAGCAATGAAAATGATATAAATATAATCATTTCCTCGAGTGGATATTGAATTCAAAATCAATCGCATTTACAACTAGACGTCCCAATATGGTCTGAAATATACACATGTATATATATTTTAAGCATATTTGACTAAAATCTATAATATCTATATATGATTTGATCAAACGTGCTATTTCGGGAAGGAAGGTGAGACTGAAATTATTCCTATGACCTACATAGCTAGAGGCTTCCCCACAATAATAATACGTCACCACGACCGCCCGCTGTCTTGCGGTTACAAGCAATTGTATGTAGACATATGCATATGCCTATAGCATTCGGAAACATGTTGAAATTCCTGGCATTGCTTGATTTTTTGCTTGAGGTCATCGAGGCGCAGGGGGAGAGTTTCATCGCGATTGGTTACGGGTTCGGTCCTCACTTGAGGATATAATTATATTTAAATTATTTACAACTATTCTAACAACAAAAATAAGTTGTAACAAGCGTAAAAGAATTTCGACGCTGCCGGATGTAGAACGCATGGCTTAGTGGTAAGAGCTGTTGGACGGTTTCTAAGAGGCGCGGGTTCGAATCCCGCTGCGTTCAAATTTTTAGACGTTTTATAATATATACAATGTCTCGAAGTCGGGGCATCGGAATGTCTTGACACTTTGTTCACTCTGACTATGGATAAATCGTGAAGATGTAAAGCTACTTGTTTCTTGTCTTGCTTACGTTAGCTTGACCCATACGTTTGTTTGTGTGTATACATTTATATAACAGAATCTTAAAACTTGCCTTTTAAACATTTTGAATGGCCAGATTATTTCACAACTTCGAACATTATTATAGATTGATGAATGATAGTCGAGTTAAAAAAAATATATACTTTTATAGCTAATCAAACCAAGTAAAAAAAATAGTTTTACTATTGACCAAAATTAATTTTACTATTTTAAAAGCGAGTCCAGCGATCTTAGTGTCAAGGCACTCCGTTTTCCGCTATGGTTAGTTGAAGTTTTATAAAACCTTGGTTAAAAGTAAGAGATGGTAATGAATAAATGAAAAAATCAAGACATCTATAAATGACGGGGAATTTGTACACTAGGTTCTTCTGCCCTTCTCTACGTAAAGGTAAAAAATCAAACCAATTTTGAGAAATGTAGTAAATTTTGATAGCAAAACAGACCATCGTCCGTTATTCAGTACAAGATTGTAGTGTGAAGTGGTGCTCCGCCTTCAAAGTATTCTCACAATAATAATACGTCAGCCAACCGCCTGCTGTCTTGCGGCTGCATACAGCTGTATGTGAGAGATTATTCTGGTAGGTACTGAGAAATTAAATTGATATGATAGAATATTTATTGGTGATAAAAATTAAAATGGAAAGAAAAGGTATATATAAATAATATTATGACGTATAACAAAAAATATGTAATTAAAAAATATATTAAAAATAATAATTAATGAGTATCGAACCGCTAGTCAACACAAAAATGTCAGTACTGTCAGTCCTGCAGGAAGTCAGATATCAGATATCTATATATAAATACGTGAAGCAAAAATTTTCGATCCCTTTTTACGAAAAATACGCGGACGGAGAAGCTGAAATTTGGCACACTTATAGTTTATATAAGAAGGAGTGCAGAATGATAATATTTTTTTAAATTAATCAATAAAAAGTACATTAAATTAATAAAATAAATGTTACACACACTACTATGCGTTTGACATCCTCCATGTTTATATAAACTAATATACACATCGATAAAGACAACGCGTTGTTAACGCGTCAATGGCGATATTGGTATTGTTTAAATATTGTAAATTTTCAGCGAAAATGCGCAATGTTTAGTGTTTGATGGGAGAGGAGCTCGGACAGTGGTGATGAAGGTTATTGCACATTTTCAAGACAAACTCAAAGTTAAATAATTTTAATCAAAGTAAGAAGCCACGTCCAAGCGCGGCGTTAAGTTCCACCACTCAGCACGCAATTCCTCAATCCGGTGGAAAGTGGGAACGGAATTGTTGAAAATGAACGGAGTGTCTTAACACTAGGTTCTCAGGTTCCCTCTGCCACTAGTAAATATAAATGGGTCCAGTTAAAAATAATGCAATAACACACTCAAAAATACAGTCGAGTTGAGAACCTCCTTTATTTGAAGTCGGTAATAATTTTAAAGATATGTTCATAGTAATCATTTGATTCCACACATTAATATCATTTAAATAGTACATATCTTATCTAAGCTAAAATTACAGTTATAAACATTAAAGCTTAATTAGCTTTCATTGCCATACGATTTTCGTCTAATTAACAAGATAATGTTTAAAGTGTAGTCCACTCACGTTTTCAGATGCTTAAATATGTCCCTTCAGATAATTACAAGTTAGATACATAATACTGTTTAGCGTCTAGAATACTAAGCACTTCATAAAGAGGATTCGCTTTCATTTACTATCTATCTTTGAAATGCCTGTCGTGGCGCAGGGGCAACGTGACAGGTTGTGGGTTCGAACCCCACTCCAGGAAATTGAATTTTTCGGGAAACAAGATTTTTGGATTTCCTGGGTTTGGTAACAAGGCAAAGCGTGGCGTTGAGTTCCGCCTCGGCACGCAATGCCTCAATTCGGCGGAAAGTGGGGAACGGAGTGTCTTAACACTAGGTTCCCTCTGCCTCCCCTGCTATATGCGGGATACAGCATGAATCTATGTATGTATATTTAAAATGTATATATAACGCTTGCGTTACTGAGTGACTGGCAGATAACGTACAGACGAAATTATTGTACGTAGAATGATAAAATTTGGTACGTCGACTTTTTGGGGAGAGTACGGGAATTGGATTTCCAGAAATTCTTATGAAAATAAAAACCAAACGAGTTTTTAGGTTATCTTATACTTCACAAGTCAAAGAAAAAAGTATTAAAATTTAGTGATAACTCAATGCGTTTTCATCTTTCGCTTTCCTTTCTATGTGAGGCAATGAGTATATCGCAAGCTGATTGTCGCCCATAACTCAAATTTTTCGATATGTATAAGATCTTTTTAAATTGTAACCTATATACACTCCCGCTCAAAAGTATGGGTTCACTCATCTCAATTTTCCGCTTCGATATAAGTTCTATATCTCAGCGAAAAATAGTCGTAACGGAATTTCAAAGCCACCATTATGAAGGGGATAGATTCAGCTCCACTTTCCTTTTTTTGAAAATTTTACAATTTTTTTAGTAGGTTAGCAGATGCGTTGCCCGTCGTTTAAAAAAAATTCTTGGAGATTTTATTCATCACAGCTTTGAAGAGGACATAAAAGGCTGCATTTTCATTTTCTAAAAAGTATCGTCCGATTTTTTTTCGCAAAAATATTCAAATTTTGGACGAAAATTGAACATTTTACTTTTATTTTGGCGTATCTCGAAAACGACGCTAAATTAGAAAAAATATCAAAGGGGTCAAAAGTTGCATGAGAGTAGCATGCACCTGTGGGAATTATTTCAGAATTTTCTGATGACATTTTTTTTTCTCCTACTTTTGGAGTAAAAATAATTCTGATTTTCTTATGACGTTTTCTTTTAGAGGAGCGAGACATTTTTTATTCATGCCATCGGCATCTTCGCGCTATATTTAATACGAATAAGGGTACAGTCTTCAAAATGGTGCCTTTGAAATTCCGTTACGACTATTTTTCGCTGAGATACAGAACTTATATCGAAGCGGAAAATTGAGATGAGTGAACCCATACTTTTGAGCGGGGGTGTATATGTTATGCTAGTAAGTTATACTACTGTAGTGCAGTAAAAATCCATTAATTCTCACAAATTTTAGCATTTATAATATAAGTTTGTATTTCTTTCATAATACTTTTAATGTACTCGTATAGTATGGATAAATTAACTCTTAGACATGCTTTGTCTAAGATATTGGTGCAAATCCTAATAATTTCCAAGTTTTGATATGTGTTTTATTGTATTTTACAATTGATTTTCTATCGATATTGAACTCTTTAAATTGTACCAAGTCTTTCTTTAATATACGATCAAAGTTCAACAACAAAAATAAGTTTATGTAAACAGTAAATATACATTTAATTATAATTAATCACAAAAGTACTTACAAGAATTATAATAAGACAAATTAAATAAAACTTTGAAACAGGTAGCTGTGAATCTTCAAGTTCCTTTAAGTCCCCAAGTTAACTTGAACAATTTGTTTTTAAAAAGATAAATACCCAAACTAGATACTATCAATCTTAGCTACCAAAATGAATCTCATTGAAACTTTTAAATTAAGGCTCATTCCGGAAATCCCTGAAGAATTACAACCAAATTTAAGCGAGAAATATCTCCAAATACCCATGTCCATGTCTTAACTTGCATCAGTAACAGGGTGTGGTTGTAGCACCATCTATTATCACAAGTTGGGTCAAGTATAGTAAATTTACTGTTTAACCCTAAGGGTTTGGAACGCCCACAGAGTAGGATTATAAAGGATCGTCTGCAGCTTTGTTTATAATGGCCGTGGAAATTGATTTAGAAGCGCTGAAGACTTAATTTTAAGAACTTTAGTATGGCAATCCTTTGTACTGGATTCCGTCACTAGATTATTTGTGGAATTAAAGGATTTTCGTAAACCCCTTATTTATCGTTTACGTGAGGCAAAAACTTTTGCATATATCACATAATATGCAAATTTTTGCATATTATGTGATATTGTTGAATAATAAATTCATGTTATGTATTGTTATTATTTTTAAACTTCGCGCTTTAAACATACGAATGTATCCCACTAGATCTCGTCGGGGTAAACAAAGTGCCAAACGCTACAGCTCCTGCATACCTCTTTCGCCTTATCAACTATCATATCAAACTCTCATTGTTTATATTGATATTTTATTTTAGTAATAATTATTAATTGCTGTATATATATTTTTTTATATATTGCATTTCAATTTGCATGATCAGACTAAATTATGACGGTATACATTGATATTTCATTCAAATTCTGTGGATATATATTAAATGTTAGGTAGAGAGAGGAGTGCGGAAAGTGGAGGTGAACGTTAATGCGCATTTTAAAGGGCCCCTTAAACCTACACTTGGGTCGTCAGTTCCAGGCACTCTCCGAATTCCTCTCTTTGCAACGTGATGGGCCCGGCCCCGCACGGTGAATTCATGGATTGCTAAGGAGTTTCATCTCTTCTATCCATAGAACAGATCAACCTTAAGACATTTTCCACATTCGCTTTAACACTGACATTAAAATCTTCATATTTCAAAAGAAACCCAATAATTAATAAACAAAATCAATCATTTAGTATTACAATTGTAACAGCCCAATTCGGGCAAGCATTACAAAAGTTAAATTCCAAACAAAGCATTTTCTTACTTGCCACTTATTACTCCAACTTTGCCGAACCATAGCGGTATTGTGGTATTAAAAACTTTTTTCATTACAAGAGCTTATTGAAAATAACATTGTCACGAGAGAGCATATTTTATGGTATTTCTCCTAAGTCGGGTTCAGGAAAAAATGTTGGCTTATTAACGATATTTTATTTCTTGGTCAAAAATAGATGAGGCAAATTGTTTTGTTATTTAAATATTTATTAAGCTGTGGTTCGGATTTTTCCACCTAATTATCTATTTTCAAATAATTTCTTCTGTATTTTTTTATGCTCCCCGCATATCGTAGGGTAGATAGAAGGGACCAGAGAACCTAGTGTTAAGACACTCCGTTCTATTTTAACATTTCCGTTCCCCACAAAATATGCCATTTTACTGATAGTTATAATCAATAAAAAATAGATTTTCGATGTAGAAATGTGAAAGGCATAGAATTGGTCCAAATAAAACTCCGTGACACAAAATCATAACATACGTATATTTAAAAAAACATTAGAAAAAGTAATGTAATATAAAATTACTGAACATAAAACTTTTAGTAGTGTAACAAAATAACGGTTTTATATAAAGAAAGCATGCATTCTAATGCACTTATTAAAAATGTAATATATAGTTCTTTTTCAACTTCACGGCTTATCCCGCATAGCAAGGTCAGAGCCTAATGTCAAGACATATTGTTCTATGAATTTGAAATATTGTAAAGTGGAACTCAACACCGTGTTTTGTTATACCATAGCGGAGGAACAATTTTAAATACAATCATTCCCCGAGTGGGAATCGAACCTACAGCGATCGCCTTTACGGTCAAACACTATCCTACTTCGCTATTATGACTAAAATAAATAAAAGGTATATAAATGGTAGGCTCATATTTTTTATTTTCTTAGTTATTTATGTATCTGGTTCAACACGAACCTTTTTACGAGTTAGAATTTTTGTATCATCTAATGAAGATGGTAGTTCAGTGTCTTTTGTCTCTGGAAGTAAGTAACAAAATATTGTTCCAAATAATGCTAATCCCCCAAATATCCCTCCTGCCACATTTTCTGGCAATGCATTTATCGGAGGTGCAGTTATTTGACCAATTCTTGAAAGAACAGACAAAGCTCCTAATGCTGAATTTCTTACTGACGTAGGAAATAATTCAACGCTATATAGAAATACTATGATAAAAGACATAGAGAAAAAAGAATTACATATACAAGCAATACCAACTCTTACCCAATGTAGAGGGATACAGATAGATATAAGCATAAATAGACCTGATAAGAAAATTGTAGACATCAAAAAAGTTCTTCTATTTAGAATTTTAAGTAAAAAAACTGCTGCAATCGTTCCAGGCAATAATAAGGCACCAGATATCGCAACATTCAAGTGTATATCTCCACTCATTTTGCCTATAAATTGCGAAACACCGTAATAGCCCATTCCACAGAGAAAATATATAACGGACATATAAATAAAGTTGAGGGTGAGTTTTTTATGCTTGAAAATTTGCCAAAATTTAATCCGTCTACGATTTCTAGCAGAATGTGCAGAATATTCTTCGATTTGCTCCTTCATATTTTCAATTGTATATCCATTGCTGAAATATATATTGTATATTAGGGTAAGGTTAACATTTTCTTATTAACTTTTTTTTTACTTTGTACAATTTTAAAAACACACATACATAACAATTTACAACTAAGATCAAATTACTGTCAAATGAATGTCAAATTATGCTGATAATATATTTAATATATGTAAGTAACATAGTTTTCACGTTCTCTCCCCTAAGAGTATATGAGTGCCAAGAAATAAGCTGTATCACAAAGCAAAAAAATATTGCTATAGGCAATTTCATCGCAGCGGGCTTGTGTTGTCTTAAATTTAATAATACATCCCAATTTATATTCTCGGTATACACAAAAAAATTATTATATATTATAATTCCAGTCCTCATTATTTGTAATTTTTTGCTAGGAATAATGTAAAAACAGCGAAAACCATTTAAACTGCCTTACGAAGCCACTATTTTCTATCTACTTACAATTTAGCGAATTTTTCCATTACTGCAACAGCTTCATCAACCTGATCACTATCCATCAACCACTTAGGTGACTCCATGACCATCCACTGCACAGCCACAAAAAACAACATCGGAATAGACACAGCTAATTGAAGATGATCACAATGTCTTAAGATATACGAAATTCCTGGCAAAGTCATGTGACTTATGTTGATAGGTATATGAAATAATGCTGTGACTATTTCTCTATACTTCATGCCAGTATATTCAATACATAGTACGTAGGAAGTGATTACAGCGCCACCAGTACCTATACCTTCCATTACACGCATGCATATCAATGCAGTCATGTTGGGCATAACGGTTATCAAGCATCCAGATATTAAGATAATAAAACAGCTTGTAGAAAACATTGGAAGCCGGCCATATCTGGAAAAATCTATCAAATTTATTATTGGTAATGATTAGTTAGTCTAGTCTTAGAATAAGGGATTCTTGGAGGGTGTATCAGGTGCACCACGAGAATTTTCCGTAACTCCAAGGAAACGAGATACATACTAAGAAAACATAAAGTTCAGGTGAACTAGATTGCTGACACTAACTAGTTTTATATAAAAATAACAAAATATTCATTACACTTTATAGCTTCGATTCAAAATGACACATGGACGTGGAATAAAAATTTCTTCCAACAATGAATCACAAAATTAAGAATATCATTGTACATAATACAAACACAACTACAGCAAATAACAGCAGTAATAGCATAATAATAGTATCATCATGACAAACAAACCTATCAGACAAGAATCCAAATACAAGCGCTCCAACCAACATTCCTACATACATCATGCTCTGCGTAAAGCTAATTAACCAAATGTTTTCGCAAAATAGTCCAAATTTCGTTGGAATTGTTTCGCTAAACACACTCCTGTCCCACTGCGGCTGGTCGCACGGACAGGCATTCCTTGACGAATTCCCTCCCTCGCCCACATTACAGTCGTAGTCTACCGGTGGCGACAGGAAAATCAAATTTAGGACATGCCAGAATATAGGTATTTTGCTTGAAAATATCAGAGCAAATAGATAATAATGATATTTTGTTATTCTGGCAAATTGTTTTTCTATAGGATTATGGAGTTTTGGGGCAATTTTTGCCATTGATGATGATAATTGATATGAATTTTAAAATTTGTGTCACGATTTAATCGAGTAGGTTTAGATAGTATAGATTACATTAACTTTTATTTCGGTCGAACAACCTAAACATTTGTTTATATTTTTTTTTATGTACAATTTTTGGAGACTGATGCATTTTTTGTGAATTTGATCATTCAATGAATCGATCGATCGAATAATAGATTTATGAATGGATTCTGTACCATTCCTCAGAATAATGGAAAGCAAATGTAAAATTTTTGAATTCCTTTTTTTAAATGTGTTTTTAAGCTTTATATTTTATTTCATGTAATCTAGTATTTTATTGAGAAAATGTACTTAATCATATGCAAAGTTACACATAATCAGTAATATTATATTGTCAGAAAGTCTAAGATGGCAAAACAAACAACAAACACATGTCTAAAGAGAAAAAAAAGTTAAACAACCATACTATTAACAAATTTACAAATTAACATCTGAAAACCCACATCCGGTGAACTTTCTCCTGTAAAAATATATTAAGCATTAATTTTACAGGTTTTCCCCCAAGAACTCTAATACAAAAAACATTTCCGACGTCGAGTTCGTATAAAAGCCTCTTAAATAATCAAAGTTTGCGGCGAACAACAGAACTTAGGTTTTGAAACTTTGCAGGCCCCTGGTCGGTAAATAGCTTCTGATGGAATAAATCTTAATTCATTTATCATTCGGCAACAATCTTGTTGTATGACATTGAAACACTTTTAGGGTATAAATATTATTGTTGTTTTCATGAATCTATAAATAAGTTATTAAGTTACTATTAGATATACTTAAAAAGTATTTTATAACTATCTTTATACTTGATCTAAATTAATTATTTTCCGCCCTACTGCTGTTTCTACCAAATTTTGTATTTTAGTGGTTGCTTGTAAAAATCTCACTTGTAGTGTATAAGGGCGTTATTGCACATAACATGTCAACCTATTTCATATTATGTATTTTATGAGTATCTTTAAACGTTTATGTGCAATAACGTATTATTATTATTATAAATATACTTGTCGTCTGCAATTTCATTTGCGCAGTAGTTTCTAACGTATAAACTTTTAAAAAAATTCTCTATTTTGTATATATTTCGGGAAATCTTTACTTAATGCGCTCCTACACTCCCCAAGGAAACTACAAGCTGCATAACAAAATTTTTAAGCCACTAATTTTTGGCCATGCATTTTTTTGGTTTTCACTGAGTCAGTGACGAAGGTGCTATATGTATATATAAAATATATAATTATTATAATGATAAAATACTTGATAAACAATAAAAGTATATTAATCTCAATATTTACAACATACTAAGTGTCTAATAAAGCATTGATAACCGAGTCTGATTACCGAACTTTGTGCTTCTGTTTGTAGTTAACATACACATTAATATTTTCATTTGCTCGTTTTGGTAACAAAGCAAAGCCCAGCGTTGATTTAAGCGAATCAACACGCAGTGCCTTAATTTAGCGGAAAGTTTTTTTTTTAACTTCACGCTGTATCCCACATATAGCAGGGTAGGCAGAGGGAACCAGAGAACCTAGTGTTAAGACACTCCATTCTCTTTCAACAATTCCGTTCCCCACTTTCCGCCGAATTGAGGCATTGCGTGTTGAGTGGCGGAACTCAACGCAGCGCTTTGCCCTGTTACCTAACCTAAGAAAATGAAAATACTAAATTTTACATTTACAAAAAATGAAATTATATAAGACGTACGTTTTCATATAAAGTGTCGTATTAATATGTTGCTAAGGAAACATATATTTTACACGTCAATGGGTACAAGTCGAATTAGATCGGTTAAAATAGTTTAATTTAAAAACCAAAACATTTTTTGCGTAACTCCATTCTAGCTGAAACAAAGTTGGAAGCCTTATGCCAGTATTTGAAAAATATCACAGAATATTCCCATATAATAGAAGCTGTATCATTTTTCAAATAGATTGTATCTAGATAGACAACTCTTATATTACTTTGTAGTGTGATTTAATACTTATTCTTATTAAAATACTGAATATGTTAAATTTTACGATCTTCAAACTATATTTATAGAGATCACTCTTAGATATCGTATATCTTAGAGATCATAGTGACGCAGTGGGACCGTCTGACTGTAAATGCGATTAGATATCAGGTTCAATCCCCATTTGTGGTATTATTATTTTAAATTATGTTATTTTTTCATTCTGATAAGACAAAACCATTCGAAATACATGGTCTCGTATTAGGAGGAAAGTGGAGAACAAAGTACCTTGACTCTACATTATCTTTAACTATCTGCTTACAATTTGATAGATTCCAATACTACTTGATTCTAAATGTATTTTTTAACGCATTATAAAACAACATATAATAATTATTAACATGGTACTAGTTATAATATAATATAATAGGTTATAATATTCAAATGTATAACATCATTATCCATATTTTTTTTTTTTTTTTTTTTTTTTTTTTTTTTTTTTTTAAA
>JAKGSA010000411.1:68399-131615 GCA_033558755.1 Philaethria dido | reverse complement strand
ATATGTTGCACATCTCCCCATTCTCCTCTTATCGTATTCGGACACCATATACGAGTATATAGCGAAGTCCAATAAATCAATGTCAATCAATCAAACAACGCAGTAAGCAAAGTTTGGTAGATTGTAAAAGTTAGCTATCAGTATTATAGAAGATATTATTAGATATTTCTTTTCATGTTTTGTTTTGAATTTAAAAAAAGAGGAAGTTATCAATTCGACTGCATTTTTTATAATAGCTGGTTCTTCTGGTTCTTCAGATTTATTTCCTTTTAAATTTAGTTAAGATCTGACGAGTAGCTTTTGAATTATTCGTAGTAACGTTACTTTTTAGTACAATTTAGTTCAATATTTTCTTTTTTGTTAAAATCTTAGAAAAAAATATAAAATATTTTTTCATGTTTTCTATATAAACTCTAAAATTTTTGTCGCCGAGAACCTCAGGAAACGTTTTTGGTATAATTTTTTTAAAGTATTTATTTCATGTCGAACACGTGGTCCGTACTTTTTTCTAAGACATTTTTAATAAAATTTTATTAACTTTTCTTTCAAAAATAACATCAAAATAGCTTTATGACCAAGATACTTTTGTCTGCATAGATAGTTTATATGAGCTCCTGTATCTAGCAAACCTTGTTAGCACATTTTCCGAATTGTCTTATTTTACAGACATTACATACTAAAGGGCGGAATTTAACGCCGCGTGTTGTATAAATGACTAGTTAATCGAAATTAATATACATATAAACGTTTCGCGGAGATGGAATTAAACCTACAAAAACCTTAAATTTTCTGATAATATTTTCTCTATAAAAAAAGTCCAACTTTTCCCAAACAATTGCATACTGTATTATATTGTATGTACCACTCGGATTAAATCGTGGAAATATTAAAAAGAATATTCTCTGTACAGTGTTTAATTGAACCGCGATAGCATGGTGTTGGAAGTAGAGGCCACCATTGTCTGCGTTTCGAATGCTTTGTGCGGAGAACTTCCGTTGTTATTCAATACGTTGGGGCGTGGTGCAAGTGATGAACTTTTTTTTTTATAATATTTATTCTTTGTGACAAAGAATTCGTATTGTTGTCGAAAGAATTTGTGTGGGAATTGACAAGCGCCCTTACCGTACGTAAAAGGAACTAAAGTTTTCCCATACTTCTACATACATTCTTTCGAAAACGATACGAATACTTTGTCGCAAGTTTTCGTCCTTGCCCTACTGGTCACTAAGGACACATGGTCCGTACCTTTTGAAAACTCTCACTATATTTTCATATTACTTAACTAAGCTTAGGAAATATTTTCTTTTATTTTTCCAAAGAGAGCCCAAATGTAGTGAGGCCAGGGCAGGCCGTCGCAGTAAGATTGCGTCTGACTGTAATGGTTGTGGAATCTAATCTGAGAAATGATTATTTTTTTGCTTCACGCACATAGCAAGGGAGGCAGAAAGAACCTGAGAACTTAGTGTTAAGACACTCCGTTGTCTTAAGACTTTCGTTTCTCTCCTTCCGCCGAACTGTGACACTGCATGCTGAGCGGCGGAATTCAATGCCACGCTTTATAATGCCACTAGAGAGTAACAAGGCAAAGTGTAACGATGAAATGAATATATTAATATTAAGTTATTTCTCTCAGAAACAACGTGAAGTCGTATGTATATATATGTTTTCTACTAATTTAAAGAATCCTGTATACTTAGAACAATTTCTGTTATAGTATTTACGAATACACCTGTATCTATCTTTATAGAAAGTAAGCTGTCGACTGAGTTAAGAATATTCCATTATATACCTCAGAGTACATTTGTACGGTTTTGCATGATTAAGACACATGGACTTCGCGACCATTGAGCTTCCCTACAAGATAGCTGATTTATATCTCCAATCATACAGCGTATCTTGGCGTCAGTTAGTGGGGTCGTCGACAAGATCGCACTAAAATGACCAGTACGTTCGTTACGTTGCATGAACATCTCATAATAGCAAATGACGAGAGAGAAGTGTAATGTCACTAAGTATCTATCTAATAAACCTAAATAAATTTTTCCCACTAAATGCTTTTAACTTGGGGTTCTCTTATATATCAGTCCCCACATTCAGATACCGTTTTATACGTGAAATACTCTTGTGTCCAGGAGCTCGGGAAAGCCATTATTGCCACTGATAGGAGTCGGTCACATATATAGATGCAAATGGTAATATTTTTTAAAGTTTTTGTCAGGCACAATCTTTGTGAATTTGTATTGAAAAAGTGATAAATATTATTGATCGAAAAATAGAATTTCTGAATTTATGTGTAATTGCAACATTGAAATAATTGTTGATAAGCAATAATAATCGCAACTTGATTTTAAGCTAGGGTCTCATCCGTTTTTTCTTATTCGAACAGATCAGTTTACCATAAGTTTAAGCATATTTCTAATAACCACACGTACTTATTTTTTTAGGAAAATAATTACTTCTTTCTGACTACCCCGCTAGGGATAAAGCGTGAAGTTAGGTAGGTAGGTATTATTTCTTTCTAACGTTCATTACCTACAATGTCATAATCATGATTATCATGATGATCTTTTTATGTAAAATTTAATTTATGTTTAAATCATCTTTCAACTTTTTCTGTGTACGAAGAGAACATCACTTTTAAATTTTACTTTAATTATTGTCAATGCAATGTATACATATGATCCGTATTTTTGGAATGAATATAATGATATTGAAGATTTTATTTCTTATTTACACTTTCATAATTTTAAACTAGACTTACACATCTCATACAGCTTAATGTTTCCTAAGAGAATCCAAATTTTGTATTAGTTTTTCCTTTTTTCTATGAATAACCTAAAATAGCTGAATTAACGACTTTCGAACCACCTCATCAACACCTTAACAAAAGATCAAATTGAAACTTAAAGAAATTTCTATAGTTTAAACATACATATCACAAACAAAGTTAATGTCAACTTAAAACCACTATCCCAAGTTAAACACTACGTACTATTTCATATAACACAGAAAAAGAAAGTCTTATATTAAGCTCATATAAATTACACTAGAAATATCTGCCCACTGTCCACATAATAGGTTTTTCAGAGACGGATGGAAGGTCCAGTCCTTTGTATGCATTTAATCTGTTAGTGTGCAAGTAAACTGTAATATTCCTATAATGAGAGCCGCACAATAGGCCCTCGATCTCTAGTAGGATATTAAGTTTCCGCAGCATGACAATGAAATGGTGACGCGTGGTGAGACTATAGTGATAAGCGATAAGCTTATGTGACTTTCTTGGCCCATTTTTTTATAGCTTTACCCATTTTTCACATAGCAAGGTAGATATAGGAACCTAGTGTTAAAACACTCTGTTATCCGCTTTTTAACGGGGAAATGACGATAACTTAAATACAATTATTTCGCCTAGCGGAGATCGAACTCATAACCATGTTGTCTCACTGCATGGTTTTTCTGTGTAAATAAATGTATTTATATCCAATTTATCAACAATTACTATATTCTATAGGAAGTATTACTTATTTTGACATTGGTTATAAGATCGATCATTTTCGCCTTGTTCGATCACTTGAAGAAAATATTAAAATTCTTACCATTTCTCTGTTCTGGTAATACAAAGCGCGGCGTTAAGTTCCGCTACTCTATACCTTATGTCTCAAATAAAATTTGAAAGTGGATAACGAAGTGACTTGAGACTAGATTCTCTCTTTTCACTCTGCCAACCGTGAAACTGCTTTTTTTTTCGCATGAAGATATAGGGTTATGAATATATAAGTATTATTAGCAGCAGTAATTACCACACGCTACGCCCATCACAAAGCTCCTACACTTCCTACACGTAATGCGCGGACGGAAATCGTCATTCACCGCAGCCGATTCTGGTTGAGATAACGACAATCTGAGGCGCAATTATTTGTTACGGAAATCATAACAGTAATTGTACTATGCTGGTTTATGTTTGTAAGTGTGATTTGTTTACAGTTAAGTCATCCGAGCGGAAAGAGGTAAACAGAGTGTCCTGACACTTTATACAAAATTGTATGACAATTGCTAGTGTGAGCAATATTTATTTGATTAATTTAGTGTATTTCTGATGTGATATTATAGAAAAAATATTATAGTTAAAGTAAACTTGGATAATAAACAAAAAAAATCATGTGTCTGTATTATAATTACAAAGTATATACAACACATATCTGTTTCACCGTCTCTGCCGTCTCCATTGTCCAAGATGGCATTAATTTAGTTTTTACCACATTTTTTAAAGCATTTTCCTTCAAAAGTAACAAATTACAAATTAACGGGTTACAGTGTGAAGCTACAAAAAAAAGTAACAAATTTCCTGAGGCCATCGTGGCTCAGTAGCAACTGACGGCAGCGTCTGACGGTAAATAGTTCGACTGCTATAGATGTGGATTCGATATCCAAAAAGAAAGATTACATTTAAAATATGTTTACTTATCCACTCTAGTGACACAAACAAAGCGGCGTTGAGTTCCGCCACTCAACACACGATTTCTCAAATTCAGGTGCAAAGCGAAAAACAGATTATAATTAAAACAAAAAATATTCACACCAACAGAATGTCTAAAAGTCCGTACAGCAATTTCAGCTTTTACCAAAAATCTAGCTCAAACGCGACCATTAGACAGACATGCAGCAATGTGCCAGAAAATTGTTATTTTTTACAAAAACTTTGTATTCCATTTTCTTAGCGGAGATGAGTCTGTGCTCTTGCTGCGATACATTTACAGTATGGTTGACTTCCGGTCGTGGATTGAAAGGTGTTTGCCGCGTCTGGATAGAAACTAATGATGTCATATTGAAAATGAGGAATTTTTCAATGTTTGTATATGAATTTTTTAAGTAGATAGGGAATTTTTTTGTGTTGAAACACTCCGTTCTCCATATAGTGCCAAATTTTGAAATGTTGGACGTCGAATGATAAAATTGTGAGTGGGGAATTTAAAACATTACTAATAATAATTAACATGTACAAAAAAACGAGATATTGATACTTTTTTTATGAAGATTTTCTTGGTATTTATTTTAACTACATCAATATATAAGATCCTTTATTTAAAAATGAAGCTTAGTATAAACATTCATTTGAGGGAAATGTGAATTCTTTATCATTAGACACTATCAGATTTATCCAAATGCATCATGATGGTGTCATCCCGAATATAAATAAATCAATTAATAAATCAACAAATATCACGGGTCCAACATAAAACAATATAAATAGCTATACAAATCTCAACATAAAATAATAAAGAAAACCGATATTAAATAATATACACTAAAAAGTAACATTACTGCGAATAATTCTTGAAATATTTGCCAGATATCAAATAAATTTAGATGGCATACAATAACCAAATAAGAAACATTCGCTATCATATGGAAAATATCGTCAAATTTAGTTAGAAGAATCACACGCACTAAAAAATCATTTAAATAGTTAACCTTCTTTTTTCCAAATTGGCTAAAAAATCTCAAAAACAACATAACCGTTAAACACAAATCCCAAACAACTTGGATAATTTTGAACAGTTTAAAAAGTGCCATAACTTCGACACATCGTCGTCGCGGCCCGAAAATTACATTTGAACAATGTTTATGTTCGCAATCTGGATTACTAAAGTTCCTTAATATCACCCTCAGAATTAAGGGGGCAATTCCTAATACCTATTCGAAACAACATCCACAAATTGCCACGAACTTGTAGCGAGAGGCGAAAAGCGAGAAGCGAAAGAGTGACTCGTTACAATAACAACGCCGTTAAGTCGCTGCGGTGCAAAACAATAAAACCGGGGTGACAATTTAGCACTTACGATTTGGCTATGAGAACTGTGGTTTCTTATGAGAATTAGATTATTTTTAGGGTTCCCTAGTTCTTTTAATGGAAATTGATTATTTTTAGGGTTCTTAAACGTAACTTAAAAGAAAACAAACAGTGTGATATTGTTGTCCGTCTGTCTGTTTGTCTGTCCGTCTGTCAATACTTTTTCTTAGGAACTCGTAGAACTAAAATTTAAATCTAATACTCAAGTCTCTAGTTTCTTAGAGTACAAAACTTCTATATCAACGCGATTTTTTATCCTTTTTGCAAATTTATATCCTTACGTGTATCCTGTGATAAGCAGTTTTTTATACGCAAGCAATCCGGTTCAAATTGTTTAATTTAATATTTGTAAATATCGCGAAAATCAAAGATCTCATTATGTGTTTGTACTTCATTTTAATACTCCGATGACAGAATAAAAAAGGAGTCTAAAAATTAAGAAAAATACAAAAATCTTTGGCGGTTTTCATAGCCTCAGTTGCGTAGGTAATGAAAAAAGTACAGTCGTTTAGGTCCCTTGAATGGTTCGCTTTGAAACTATTTCACACTTCTCGGCTTACACGCTGTAAAGAAGGAACTAATAGAATAAAACTTGTTAGATATCTTTAATTTCACAAGGATTTTTTTTTATTATTGTTTAAATGATTTAATATTATTTGGTACGTTTATTTAGTCTATCATGGTGCAGTGGAATAGCGTCTATCTATTTACAAAATTGGTTGTTTGATTCCTACAGGGAAAATATGATATTTACATTATTTTAACGTCTTTAATATTTAAACGCCTGTCGTAGCGCAGAGGCACAAGCATGCGACTGTAAACGCGACAGGTTGTGAGTTCGATTCCCACTTCAGGAAATGTTAGTATTTTCTTTTCCTGGGTTTGGTAACAAGGCAAAGCGCGATGTTGAGTTCCACCACTCAACACGCAATGCCTCAATTCGGTGGAAAGTGGGGAATGGAATTCTTGTAAGAGAACGGAGTATCTTAACACTAGGTTCTCAGGTTTCCTCTGCCTACCCTGCTATATGCGGGATACAGCGTGAAGTAAAAAAAAAAGAACTTTTTAGTGCATTTTCTTTGAAGTCAGTTTTCATTTTTTCACTATTACACCACAAATGTTTAAATTGCTGTAACTAACAGGCGTACGCGGTTCATAAAATCTTCACAGAATCAGAACAGATGTGTAGTTAATTTAATACAAAAATTTAGACGAGCGCTCTTTAAGTATGCTAACGTGAACTTTGATCTAAATCATGTACCTAATTTATGGATGAAAGTACTCCTCATTCCTACTCACTGAATCTTTAATTTTCTTATTAAAACATCCCGCTTTATTTATTTACTGAAAAATCGTGTACGCTTTATTTTCTTTAGCTATGCTTCATTACACAATGGGTAATAGAAAAATGAGGTTATTTTTAATAGACACTAAGCAAGTATTAGCATACGTCACTGAACGCCTTTAGTTTTTACCCGACTGTCAGAGGAGGGTTATGTTTTTCGCGCGTATCATGTATGTTTGTAATATTCTTTATTACCCCATATCTTCCAAGTCCTTGGACTGACTTACATAGTTACGGTGACATTTGATAGGTATTCATACTCCAAGTGTTCTTAGATATGTGACGTCGCTCTTAATTCAATATGGCACCCTCTAGAGGCAAATACGTCATAAATACAAACAAATAATCATTGATGAGTAACGTGTGGGGTATCAAATGAAAGTACTTAATTAGCGCATTTCAGATATATAAATTATAACTAACTTTTATAGCCTACTCTATTTGTATTTGCTTCCTAAATTTGAAGAATTGATTCAGTCGGGGTTTTCTTGTTCTTTATCATTTTTTATTAATATATTTGTAAGTAAACTCGAGCAACTCAGTGCGAGCAAAGAGAATATTATAATGTTACATATTACACGCTCATATACATACATCACCAAGTAACCAATATCTGACATTTAACATAGAAGAGACTCCCTAACATATCGTATCGCCGTAAGAGGAACTCTGAGCAATGCCTAGGACTTGCGGCCCAAGTGTAGGTTTAAGGGTTCTCTTTGAAATGCAAACACTCCTCCTCTCTGTAATCATTAACGAACAGCTAGGCTATTTTGCATCTATTACCTTACAATACTTACAATTTCCGTTAAATCATATATACATATGTACATATATAACTTCACGCTGTATCCCGCATATAGCAGTGTAGGCAGAGGGACCCTAGAGTTAAGACATTCATATTCTTCACTCTCCGCCGAATTGAGGCATTGCGTGCTGAGTGGCGAAACTCAACGCCGCGCTTTGTCTCATTACCAAACCCAAGAAACAAAAAAATCCATTTCCTGGAATGAATCCTTTAAAACAAATACTAAATTACTTAGTATGCTATCATAAGTATAGCTGATTTATTGAGGATACATTCTACGGACGCAAGATAACTTTTCACGATCTTGTTGAGGTGGCGTCTATTAAAATCTAGTATTTATTGCTGTGCTCACGTCTGTGGGACACCAGTAACACTCATACTTACACTCATACTCAAATTGCTGAAATTGACTTCAGCAGTGTGAGGTCTTCAAGCCGCGAGCAGCATAGCATGAACTATTTTAGAAAGGTACTAAGCAAGACATGTTTAATAATTTTAACGGTTTATTTATTTAGCGGTGTCCAACAGACTACCACCTCTGCTGCAGAAGGTTACAGAAGTTAAAACATATCGCCAAATACCAGAATAATTAGACAGAAGTGTTAAAACAATCCGTTTTCCACACACAGAGAAAAAAGGTGCAGCTAAAGAAATTAAAAAAAAACAAGGACATTCTTTAAAATATCAGCACGCAATGCCTCAATTCGGCAGAAAGTGGGGAACGGAGTGTCTTAACACTAAGTGCCCTTTGCCTACTCTGCTATGTGCAGCATACTGCGTGAAGCTATGTATGTATGTATTCTTAAGAATAAGATTAAAGACGTTTCAATACAGGATGTGTTTGCATTTCCTTATTGTGAAGGATGTTGAATAAAATAAAATGTTGCAAAACTATTGGCGGGTTCTACTTCCGCAGATATGTTCCGCAATTCTAGAAGCAATCGCGACTTGATATAAAAATTTATATTTATATTTTCATTTCATTTCATATAAGCAATCGTATCGCGTGTTAAAAAGTTGCTTATAACAGATTTCAAAAAAGGTATAAACGCGACAGGTCGTGGGTTCGATTCCCACTCCAGGAAATGTAAATGTTTAGTATTTTCATTTTCTGGGCTTGGTAACAAGGCAAAGCGCGGCGCTGAGTTCCGACACTTAGCACGCAATGCCTCAATTCGGCGGAAAGTGGGGAACGGAGTGTCTTAACACTAGGTTTTCAGGTTCACTCTGCCTACCGACTATATTTTTCTATGATATATTTTTTATGTGTTTTACGTCGTTACTATTTACAGGGCCAATTTAGATAATTCGTTTCTTATATAATTTATAGTGCTTCTGATATGGTCCCATTTGAAATTAGTTAAGGTTGAACGAGTTGTTTTCGAGTTCGGAATAATTCTTCTTTTTATTGTATTTTATTTGAAGTCAGCTTTATTTTTTTGTTAAAATCTTAATCTAATAAGTTGTATAGCATAAATAGCGAGAATTTTTTTCCTGTGAATAAAAACGGGGGAAAAATTTATAGTATTTATTAAATTAAAATTGTAGTAAAATTTGAACCCCGTATTTAGGTTTATGTGAACGTATAGCTTTATTGGCTAGAACGCATGGACTTTTCAAGAGGTGCGGGTTCATATCCTATTTCGTTTGAAACTTTATACGTACGAGTATTTAGGTATTTTTTTAGTAATATAAAATGTAATTTTCTAAAAAATAATAATAACAAAATATATAATATAATTTCTTGTAGAACTATGACACCAAAGACACATATTCTAATTGTAAATTGATTCCAATTTAGGAGTTTACAATTTGATATACCTAGTAACAATATAAACAAAAATAGTTTCACACTTTTTCCTGCTCAGCAGAGTATTCCAAAAAAGGTAGTGTTAAGACACTGTTTTCTAATTTCCATCTAAATTCGGGACACTCCGTAGTAAGTGGCAAAACTCAACGCTGCGCTTTATCCTACCACAGTAGAGAGATGAAAATAATTGAAATATAATTAAATCCCCAAAGTGGGAAGGAACCCAGAACCAACCTCGTTTACAGTCAAACATTGTCCCACAGCGTTACTATGGCCTCCTTAGTAAACAATATGCTTGAACATAAAACGATACGATAAGTATTGGCATTACAATCCCATAGTAGCCTGTAACACAAGGAACAACCGTCTTGGAGTCGCAATAAAAAGAAAATACCTCAGGGTGAGACGTCTCGGCCTAACTTGCTAAAATACATATAAACCAGGGGTAAGCAACCTTTTTTTAACAAAGCGACTATACAATTTTGTAATTTTTTGTAAACTGTTGCTATTAATAATATTTAAAATTTATTTCTTCGTTCTTCTTCTTAGCTTCACGCTTCTATCTCTGCAGCGGTAGTAATACAGAACGGAGTGCCTTATATTACGGTTCCTGCGTATGTTGCAAATAAGTATTGAGCAAATGTTACGCTCGCTGCATACTACTCGTATTTACTATTTAAAATTGAATTCCGCATATAGCAGGGTAGGCAGAGGGAACTTGAGAACCTAGTGTTAAGACACTCCGTTCTCTTACAACAATTCCGTTCCCCACTTTCCGCCAAATTGAGCCATTGCGTGTTGAGTGGCAGAATTCAACGCTGCGCTTTGCCTTGTTACCAAACCCAGAAAATGAAAATACTATCATTTCCTGGAGTGGGAATCGAACCTACAAATTAAATTACAAAAACACATAATCATAAAAAAAATAGTAGAACTTAATATATTAGCTGGATTATACCTGTATGTTTTATTTATTTATTTATTTATTTATTTATTTAGGAAGCCAACGCTGTATACAATATTATTACAATTATTGTATTCCTCACTTACAGGCTAACATGACATGCTTAATACAGTTATATAAAACTATTAAAAAAAGAAACAAAACAGTACAGTTCTAATTCAAAACTCACATACAATAATTAAACAACAAAACTGAAAAAATAAAATAAAATACAGTGATAATGACAAAAAAATTACCTTAACATTAAGCACACACAAAAAAAATATATATAATTGAAAATTAAAGTATAATTAAAATTAAACAGTAAAAGTTTTCTTTACTTCATTTTTGAAAGACAAATGTTATATTAATAAAAGCTCCACATAAAATTAATAAGCAAACCGCATGTTGTTCATAACTGATCTAAACAGTTAACTTTAACTATATTTAAGTTAAATTTGAACTCTAAATTTAACTCACAAGGTTTAAATTTCAGTTCTACGTTAGTAACGTATGAATATTGAATGAAGCTATTCGTACCTCGACTGAATTTTCTATTCCGTTTGTACCAAGTCCTGATGTCCTATTGTTCTTGCATACGAAAGTTAAAAGATTGTTCTCTTTTACTTAAAAGCCAAATAGTGGGGAATATGTGGAAAGTGACTTTAAACGATATTTCTACTTGTAAAGTGAGAGATCTGGAATATGCGAGATATGGAAATTTTGCTACGAATAGTTTTTAACGAACAAGGAGTATTCGGTAACTGTGTACCTTAGTTTTGCATGTCGTTTTCGTTTTTGCTAAGTTGGATTTTATGTTCTTTTACTTCTTCTATGTAAATGTATATAAAAACTATATTTTTGCCTCAATCCGCCGGAAAGTGAGGAACGGAATTGTTAAAAAGAGAACGGAGTCTTAACACTCGGTTCTCGTGTTTCCTCTGCCTACCCTGCTATGTGCGGGATACAGCGTGAAGTTAAAAAAAATAAATAAGATTTTGCGAATTTCCCGCACGTTAAGAAAGGCGGAGAGAGCCTAGTATCAAGTCACTCATTTTTTCTCTTTTCTCCTGAATTCAAAACATTGCATGTTAAATGGCGGAACACACCTTCAAGTTGTCTGATTTTCCACGTTACACTACCGATAAACAACCAGCTTGTTACTTTTAATCCAAAAACTTTCTTGTTTAACTCTTCCCAATTCATATTTTCATTATACTGAGGCATTGTTTTCATATTATCTGATTTTACTGTTAAATTAACTTTGTTTTAAATGTATATAAGCTGTTATTAAAGCTTGTGTAACATTTCTTTGTAATGCATCTTTTCGTATAGCAGGATAGATAAAGAGACTAATTGTTAAGACACTCCGTTCTCTACTTCCCGTCGAAATTCGAGGCATTGCATGTTCAGTGGTGGAACTCATCGCCACCCTTCGTTCTACCAAAACGTAAAAAATGAAAATAATTTAGATATATTAATTCACCTGAGTAGAATTCGAACCTACAAGCAATCGCGTAGTCAAACTCTGTCTTACTGCACAATGATGGCCTCTGGGATAGGAATAACTTTGGAAAAATATAAAAATTCAGGAAAAAAGTGTCATTTTCGGGACATGGTGTGTCGCGAAACTTAACTCCGTTTTTCCCCGCTCTGATAAGGTATACCAGAGCGGGGAAATTAAAATAATATCTCCCAATTCATAACCCATTAAAATCCACTTGATCTCCATATACATATGGATATGGAATCCAATATTTTTGTGTCAATATTTCCATTCATACAACCTAAGCCAGTTTGTTTTCAATACAGTAGATACGTGGCTTTGTTTGAAGGTGAAAGAAATCATTTATTGTGTACCATGATTGCACGCCGCCGCGCCGCGCATTGAACGCAAATATTTGTGTTAACCGTTCAACTTGTACACGTTTGTACTAGACAACATGTGTTACGTGGTTTTTTGATTCTTTTCATATATATTTGAAATATTTTCTTTGGCGTAAATAATAATAAAGCCTTTTATTCGGAATAAAAAATATACAATATCTTTCCTTACACTACACTATTACTATTGTGCAAAAAAAGAAAAAAGAATATATATAAATATATATATATAATTGTTTTTTTTTCTTTAGCTTTATTCTTTTTTAAAAATATAGGGGGTAGTGAGAGAAAACCTAGTGTTAAGACACTCCATTCTCTTTCAACAATTCCGATCCCCACTTTCCGCCGAATTGAGGCATAGCGGGTTGAGTGCCGGAACTCAACGCCGCGCTTTGCCTTGTTACCAAACCCAAGAAATGAAAATACTAAATTTTACATTTCCTGAAGTGGGAATCGAACCCACAACCTGTCGCGTTTACAGTCGCACGCTTGTGCACGTTTGTAATAGACAACGTGTGTAACGTGGTTTTTGATTCTTTTCATATATATTTGATATAGTTTTTTAGCTTTATTCTTTTTGAAATATAAAGATTGTCTGTAAGAGGGGGTAGTGAGAGAAAATCCAGTGTAAGACACTCCGTTCTCCACTTTTCACCTGAAATTAAAATTTAAATATTTGTGCTAGCCGTTCAACTTGAATACCAGGAAGGTTATTATTACTTATAACGTTTGAAAATAAGAGAAAAATGATACATTAATCGGTTCATTATTATCTAAAATCATTTTTATCACAATTTTTATATATTTTCAAAAAAATAAAGTTATATTATAGTTATATATTTTCAAAAAAAATTCCGTCCCATCGTGGCGCATTAAGACAGCGTCTCACTGTAAACGCGATTGTTAGTGAGTTTGAATCCCATGCGTCAGAACAAGTATATTTATAATAAATTATTTCATGTTTTTGTTCTAATAAGCGCGGTGTTAAGTTCCGCCACATAATACACAATGTCTCGAATTCAGGCGGGAAGCGGCGAACGGAATGTCTTATAACAAGGTTATTTCTGACTACACAGCTATGCGCGATTCACGCTATGTGAAGCTGTTTTAAAAATTCTTCTAAAATAAAACCAAAAATTGATTGAATAATTCATTCAAAGAGCTAAGAGTGTAAACAGCTGGAGGTCTGGCGCACTATAAACACGTAAATGGCGAAAGACAAACTGAAAACCGTTCTTAGTACATAGTGGCTTGCCACAAAACATTCCATGCAAAAAATTAGAAAGACCTATTTTTTTATAATTGGTATACTAAATTAAACTTTATTAGTATATAGCTAAGGTTTAATTTTAAACGCTTGCTGATTAGTTCTAAGGATAATTTCGATAGACAAGAATGTACTTCTATTGTTTCAAAATCACCGCAGCCTACTTAAGCACTTTAATGTTCTTAAATTTTGAGTGTTTTGAACTTAAAATTATTGAATGTTAGTGTACAAAGTTATATTGTAAATGATAATATTTTAACCGCTTTTATCGCCTATGTTTTGGTAAGCGACAATATATTTTAGGAAACCTTGTCATTTTACTATGGCCAAATTACACAAATACTTATAAACTTAATCTATGTCGAATATATAAAACAAAAAGAATAAAGAGAAAGAAACACAGGTTTTAAGTTCTGCGTAAGCTATTTAGTAGTTTTTGCCTAAAAGAGTAACAAACCAAGACAAGGATCCATTTTCTTCTACATTTGCATTTATATATATTTTTTTTCAATTTCACGCTTTATCTTGCGTAAGAAAGTTAGTTAGAGAGAATTTAATTTCAAGATACTTCATTCTCCAACTTTCACCCGAGTTTAAGACATCGCGTATTGTCTGACGGAACTTAACGCCGCGCGTTATGTTATTAGAACTGAGAAATGAAAATAATTAAAATATAATCAAAATACCCAATGGAAATTCGAACCCACGACCAGTCAAGCGTTAGTCGCTCTCCCACTACGATGGCCTCTAAATATAAAATGAGTACATAGATAGATAGTAGTAATCTATAAAATAGTAGGACATACTATAAGCTTTTTTTTAAAGAAACACTAAAACCCAGCTATTTAAGCTAGACAAATGTACCAAAGGAAATTGCATATATATTTTCAATTTGACTCCCTTTGTGTAGACCAGCCAGTATTATTGCCTGATCAGGAAACAAGGAACGTGTTCTGTACTTTGATGCGTCTTTAGTTGCACAAAAGATGCATTCGTTGGTAACGTTCAGTGGAGTAATCGTTTGATAAATAGATACTGAAATTTGCTGTGAAGTTTAGATATTGTGTGATAAATCTGTTTTGTATTTATACATACATACATAACTTCACGCTTTATCCCGCATATAGCTGGGTAGGCAGAGGGAACGTAGTGTTAGGTAACTCCGTTCCCCACTTTTCACCTAATTCAGGCATAGCATGCTGAGTTGTAGAACTCAACGCCGCGTTTTGCCTTGGTACCAAACTCAAGAAGTGAAAAATTTCATTTTCTAGAGTGGGATGCGAACCCACAACCTGTGGCGTTTACAGTCGCACGCTTGTGCCTCTGCGCCATGACGCGTTAAATTTGTATTTATTTTGGAGCATGTTATGGCCAAATTATATTAAATCTTTATAAATTATATGCCTTCGTGACTTAATTATTTTTTAGCTTTACACTGTATCCCGCACATAGCAGGATGGGCAGAGTGAACCAGAGAACCTAATGTTAAGATACTCCCACTTTCCCATTTTCCGACGAATTGAGGCGCGGCTTCGTTCACGTGGAATATAAAATAGAAAATCTCGGTTTATCCAACTGTTTTAGGAATTTAGAGGAATCTTATCTGTTCCCCGACACTCCCCAAGGAGTGAATGCCAAATTTCGGTTTCCTATGGCCAGTAGAAGAAATTACTGACAGTCATCTATACGAGTATCTGTCAGTAACTCAAGCGTTACATATATTCTGTAAATCTAGCTTATGGCTTACAACCTAGGACGTAATAATCATAAATGTAACAATACATATTATATATGAACACAAGCCGATTCACCACTTAACGTCTAAGTGAAATGTCTTTAACAATTTAGGCCTTGATTTAAAGTCGTTAAGGTGCGGTAATTTCTAACTCGTTGGAACCTGACAAACACTATTAAAGCAGCCGAAATTTAATCCAGCAATGTCGTCGCCTATCATTAGGCGTAAACCACTTATCTGCTCCCGAGGGCCTCTTAAAATTAATTTTACACGAGCGTAAATGCAAACGAGGTTATGTGTGATGAAAAAGTTGGTGATGTGAGTGATTTTTGATTTGTATATTTTGTTGTTTTTTTTTGGGGTTTTGGTGATATGGGTGTGTAGGTGGGGTGGGGCTGGTTGTGTGTGTTGTATAATCTACTCTAAATCATGGGAAAAACCTACTATAAATTATGGGAAAGTGAAAGTTGATTATGATAAAAGTTGTTTAATTGAAGGTATGGTTGATTATGAGGATTATGGGAAGTCTGATTATGGGGAGTCTCGATTGTGGAGAGTTTTGATTATGGGAATGGTTGATTATTAGAAAATTTGAATGTGGGGATGTTAGTTTATGCGTAATAATGACTGGTTTGGTTTTTTTTATCAGACACAAAAAACAACACCTTTCGTGGCGCAGAGGCAGCGTGCGGCTGTAAACGCAACAGGTTGTGGGTTCAATTCCCACTTCAGGAAATGTTAGTCTTTTCATTTTCTGGGTTTGGTAACAACGCAAAGTGCGGCGTTTGAATTCCGCCACTCAGCACGCAATGCCTCAATTCGGCGGAAAGTAGGGAACAGAATTGTTGTAAGAGAACGGAGTGTCTTAAACGGAGTGTCTAAAGAGCTGCCTACCCTGCTATATGCGGGGTATAGCGTGAAATTAAAAAAAAAAGATACAAGACACAACAAATGTAAATAAATTTTCTCTATTTTGTTAGGAAAAATACTACGTTACTTTTTTTATTTACACGCCCGTTACATACTCTAAATGATTTTTCTAGTCAAATTAAAAAAAAGAAATAAAAATATAGCAAAAAGGATATTTACTTTAACAGTAAAGTAACAAATCCTAGGTGAATGAAGGTTGAAAATGATTATCTTGTGGATATTTTTCATGGGTATGGGTAGAGATAAGTGGTGCAACAATTTTCCGGGACCATACCTGCATTGTTTCCTCGTTGACGATAAATGGATACGCAAAGACGTAAAGTTACTGGATGCGTTTTAATTATTATTTATAAATTTTCACGCTTTTCCTCGCATTGCAGGGTAATTTGAGATAATCTAGTGTCAAGACTCTCTGTTCTTTGTAATATATATATATATGTTGATCGGCGGAACTCAACGCCTCGTTTTGCCGTACATATATGGAAATGATATAAGTTTAATCATGACCTTGAGTAAGAATCGAACTCAGAACCAATAGCGCTAGATTTAAGCACTTTAGCTAATGAAGTTTCCTCGAAGACTAAATACGCTTGTTAAAATAACTGAAACTGACTCGTTCAAGACAAATCAAATGCACTAATAAGTATAATTATTATAAATAACTGAAAATCTACTCCCAATCCCCAAGTGGGGATCGAACCCACAACCTGTCGGGTTTACAGTCACACGCTCGTTTGCCTCTGCGCCACGACAGGCGGTTAATAAAAACATAAAACTTATTTGACCTGACTCTTGTATAACTTGAAAAGGTTTCAACTAAAACATTCTAGAAAATCAATTATCTTTGTCCATACTATACAATATATAAATGTAGGTATAAGGGAATAAAATCTGCCGTCGGAGCCCCTAGAGAGGGACTTAGCGTATAATTTATTATAAATTCATATGCTTTCGGACCCTTTTGTCCCGTACCTATTATCTTGACCGTAATGACAGATTTGACAAAAACCTTTCGAATATATCAATCGAGGTACATTTTCTTGAGTAAATGTTGCATCGATTATTTTGTACGAGTTTTTGAATAAAAATGTATTTAATGATAAAGAATATCATTTTTTGAAAATTTGCACATGTGTCCGGATGTAAATATTATATTTTCATAGCATCCTAGTGTTTTTGCCAGGACCTAAAGAGTAGTAAGATGATTATGGTTTTAACATACACAAAAAGTAAATTTATTACGAATAACTCAAAAACTACTCGTCAGATCTTAACAAAATTTAAATGCACCACATCCGAAGCAGCTTGAAAATTGTACTGTAAAATATCACGAACTTTGGCTTAAGTAAGATTTCAATAAATAATATGAATAATTGGCGCAAAACTTCAAAAGGAAGGAAAGTTACAACATTTAAAATTAAAAAAATAATAATTAAGATTTTGACAAAAAAAAGGGAAATCGACTTCTAATATAATGTATTCTTTTCTTTTTTTTTTCAAAAGTATAAATATTACGAATAACTCAAAAACTATTCATTAGAACTTAACTAAATATGAATAGAATTACATGAGAAGCACTATCTCTCATATAAAAAAAAAATCATCAAAATTGGTTGACCCAGTACATAATGACTACAAAGCACATAAAACAATACAATCGAATTGACAGCCTCCTTTTGTGAAGTTGGTTAAAGCTACTAATGTCCCATATAAATTTCTAGTCAAGGCATAGTTAAACTAACTATGAGAAAAAAGCGTTCTCAAGCAGCTCTACAACTTTTAATACGAAAGCTTTGCTGAAGTAAGCGGTGTTAAAGTCCCACATCCGGTTTAGCGTGTATTTTTAAATATATGTATGTAGTTCTTGTTAGAGTCCTTTAAATTGTAAAGTTTTGTATGCAATATGAATATATTTCTAGATTTTATGTAAAATGAGTTTAAATATGAGAAATATTTTATTTGAAATAGGAAGTTATGTTTATTTCGCTAAATATTCAGTTTAAATAATGGAACAGTAGGTACTGTATATACGATTGACTGTGGGTTCAATTCCCTCTCGAGGTAATGATTTTTTTTTTAATTTCACGTTGTAACCTGCATATAGCAGGGTAGGCAGAGGGTACCAGAGAATCTAGTTTTAAGACACTCCATTCTCTTTCAACATTTCCGTTCCCCACTTTCCGCCAAATTAAGGCATTGCGTGTTGAATGGCGGAACTCAACGCCGCGCTTTGCCTTATTACCAAACCCAAGAAATGAAAATACTAAATTTTACATTTCCTGGAGTGGGAATCGAACCCACAACCTGTCGCGTTTACAGTCGCACGCTTGTGCCTCTGCGCTACGACAGGAGGTAATGATTTTACCAGATAACGATTATATTTAAATTATGTCCACGGTCTGGTAGCATAAAGTGTGACATTGAGTTCTGTTAGTCAATATAAATTTGGAGGAAAAATGGTGAGCGAAGTTTCCTTTCACTTGCTAAAAAAAAGGTGAAGCTGAAAAAAGCACTTCCTCGCTCTACACAATATTACGATTTTGGGCAAAAATTTTCATTTTAAATTTAAGACTACATTAATCGCATATATTTATAAACTATTATATTTTGGTTACAACTTCAACATATACTCTTCAACATACTCGTAGAGAACCTAGTGTCACGACACTCCGTTCATTACTTTCTCCTTGACTTCCATATAACGCATGCTAAATGATAGTACTTAACACTGCGCTTTATTGTTAAGACAAAATGAAAATAATTGAAATATTATTCTTTAAATGGGAATCGAACCCACAACTCATATTTCCAGTCAAAGTTATTTTTTATTACTTAAGCATTAATCTATAATAAATGAATACGCATCGAGTTTTACCTTTATATGCGAGTCACATTAAGCAACACATGCAATGCTCAGCGCGCTGCATCACGTACACCTAATGGCTATGAAATATAACGGAATAATAGGAACATAGAAATATAATCTTTATACCGAACATTTATTACTTTTTAATTACAAAACATGGCAGAGACATTGACAATAATTGTGATTGGTTATAGGTTCGATACCCATTCGAGGGAACAAATATTTTAATTATAGGATGAGTTCTCAACACGCAATGCCTCAATTCGGCGGAAAGTGGGGATCGGAATTGTTGAAATAGAATGGAGTGTCGTAACACTAGGTTCTCAGGTTCCCTCTGCCTACCCTGCTATATGCGGGATACAGCGTGAAGTTAAAAAAAAATGAGTTCAGCACTGAACACGCAATGTCTTGATTTGTAGCGGAAATTGAACAACGAAATTTCTTGACACTAGGTTCTTCGCTTTGCATCAAGCTACTTTTTAATATAGGTATTTTCTAGGCTAACTATGCTTACCTTGGTCTTATCTAAGCATGGTGTGGTTCAAATCTATGCAGTGATTTTTACGAATCTCTTCCTGGATACCCTATAATATGTTTGGGCACAAAATTCCTACATAAAAAGTTCAACAATTTCATTTTGGCTTTTCAATTCTAAAATAATAAAAAAATCTATTTTGAAATACCACACAAAAGAATGTTCTTTTAAAATATTTCCACAGAGTAAAATATAAAAGTTTTACATTCAGGTATTTCATTTTCCTTTCTCTATTACAAGCGTTATGATTTTTACATACAGAGGTAAGCTATGGAACGCTTAACAGAGCGTTATCGATTCATACGGTATTTCCCTATAGACAACGTAACGAATAATACTTTGTAAGACATATTAGTTACATAAAAAATATGTTTAAGGCCATCGTGGCTCAGTGGAACAGCTGTAAACGCGATTCATCGATAGTGGAAAATGGGAAATTCTTGATATTAGGTTCTTTTTAGGGATGGAATGGAGTATAATCTCACCTTACTGCTGGTAGTCAATCTTACTGCCCGTGCTGATCCTGCTAATTAGCGAAAGGGGTACTGGCAACCAATAGACCGAGGGAAAATCATCACTCCTAAACGTAGCTAAATCCTATAGATCGGTGTCGAGCAGTAGCGACATCGTTATAAGAAGTTACGCCCTAGGATCACCATCACACCTGCCCAGCGTGACTACGAGCAATAATCGCGCGTAAATCACACAGAACAACAACCCCCCAACAACAACCTCCAGTTACCGGTCACTCTGCTATTCCTGGCCAAGTTGGTGGTCATGGTAATTGTCTTTCCATGCTAAATGAAAATAATGTAAACATGATCTTTCATATCCCTCTTGATCCCGCAGTAGTCACAGACCGGTATATCTAATGCCAAGACATTCTGTTTTCTGCTTTCCGCCCAAATTCTCTTCTTTACGTATTGAGTGGTGGAACTCAACGTTACACTTAAAAGAAAATAATATGATATAAATTCAAATTTAAAAACATCATCGTGACGCAGTGGGACAGCGTCTGACTGCAAACGCGAGTGATTATGAGTTCGATACCCGCTCGTGGGAATGATTATGTTTTAATTATTCTTATCTCCGCTCTGGTAAAACAAAGCGTGGCGTTGAGTTGAGTCACTCAAAACGCAATGACCTGAAAGAGGAGAATGGGGTGTCTTAACATTAGGTTCAATCTGACTACCTTGCTATGCAGAATATAGCGTGAAGAACAAATAAGAATCGAACCCACAACCATGGCATATAGAGCCAGATACTGTTCCATTTTTTGCTGGTTTGTTAAATTATAATAATGACACTCATTACTCAATGGTAAAATATTAAAAAATATGTATCGTGGCGTTCTGTCGTAGCGCAGAGGCACAAGCGTACCACTGTAAATGTGACAGGTTGTGGGTTGGATTCCCACCCCAGGAAATAAAGAAGGCAAAGCGCGGCGTTGAGTTCCGCCACTCAGCACGCAATGCCTAAATCCGGCGGAAAGTAGTGAACGGAATTGTTGAAAGAGAACGGAGTGTCTTAACACTAGGTTCTCAGGTTCCCTCTGCCCAGCTATATGTAGGATACAGCGAGAAGTTAAAAAAAAAGAAAATATTTTTCATCAACGTTTCCTTTACTGATGTTCAAACATCCGCAAACATTATAAATTCGATTATAAAATACGCTGAAAATTAGTTTATCACGTAAACTGCAAATAATTTGTATTTACCTCACGCCATATGTGTATAGTTAAGTAAAAAATATTATATTTTGTATGTTTGTTTGTTATGTATAAACTAGGAAACTATTTAATGAATTTAGATTGTTTTTTATTATATAGAAAGCCGAAGAAGTTTTTTAGCCGACACTCAAATAAGGAAGGAACCTCTTCCTCAATTTGACTGTATTTTTTTAATTATCTATTTTTTTTTTCAGAAAACGCAATACGTAAGTGGTTATTATTATTATGGTAATTCAAATATTCACAAAAAAAGAACACCGACTTCAAAGAAAAGGCACGGCAAGTATTTCAAAAACTAATCATCAGATTTTAAATGGTACCACATTAGAACCACTTACACTACTTATATAAAAAAAAATACCGTAAAATTATTAGGAATGTATCAAAAACTAAACATTAGATATCAAATAAATTAAAATAGAACCACATCAGAACCACTAGCAACATATAAAAAAAAATACCAAAAAAAAGTGGGGAACGGAAATGTTAAAAGAGAACGGAGTGTCTTAACACTAGGTTCTCTGGTTCCCTCTGTCTATCCTGCTATGTGCGGGATACAGTGAGAAGATAAAAAAAACGCAATAAGTACAGTATAGGCACAATAATACACATGAAAAACGCCTGTCGTGGCGCAGAGGCACAAGCGTGCGACTGTAAACACGACAGGTTGTGGGTTTGATTCCCACTCCAGGAAATGGAATTTTTCATTTCCTAGATTTGGTAACAAGGCAAAGCGCGGCGTTGAGTTCCGCCACTCAGCACGCAATGCCTCGATTCGGTGGAAAGTGGGGAACGGAGTGTCTTAACACTAGGTTCCCTCTGCCTACCCTGCTATAATGCGGGATACAGCGTGAAGCTATGTATGTATGTATGTAAAAGTAATAGTGTCGAATCGATAACCTCCTAATTCCAAGTCGGTCAAAAATAATATCCTATGTAAAGCGGGGGTAATTTATTAGTCTGATTACATATTTAGCTGACGAAATTAACTAAATTTAAACTGGGACGATCAAATTTTGTGATACTAAACTTCGGTTGAACGAATAATTGGCTGTTTGGTAGATTAATATATTACACTAATTACGGTAGTAAATTAGTTCCATAATAATTAATATTATGGGAAAAACCTCTATGGCTTTAAATTAATTATTATTTTAGTAAAATTTATTTTTTCTAGTTCAAAATTTTGAAAAAAAATAAATAAAGGATAGATTTTCGTGTAGTAGCTTTGAAATTTTCAAATATTACATATATTTTGGAAAATAAATACTTTTTAAATTATTGTCATTGCTCCACTCCAGGAAATGGAATTTTTCGTTTCCTGGGTTTGGTAAGGCAAGGCAAAACGCAGCGTTGAGTTCCGCCACTCAGCATGCAATGCCTTAATTCGGTGAAAAGTGGGGATCGGAGTGTCTTAATGTATGTATGTATTTTCTACATAATCCACTCATTATGGATACCACTACTTCAATTTGACAATTTGTTTTCATACAAAATCTGAAAATAAAACCTTAAAATTTGCAAGTCAGCACCTTCATACTTTATTCCACGTGGCAAGATAAAAGAGAATCTAGTGTCCAGATATTCTGGTTCCTGCATCGCCCAAGCTCAAGACACTGTGTATTAAGGGGCGAAAATCAACTCTACACCTTGTCTAACCTAAATACAATCAATTAAAAAAAAAAAAAAACCAGCCACCATAGCCTCCGATAGATGGATTATTCAATAGTAGTAATAATAACACAGTCAATTATACAGAATCAATGTTGAAATTTGTTGACAATAATAATGAGCGAGTAATTAACTCATGCATGGTTCGTCTGTACTGTGTAAACAGAACGCCACGTCCTAATCTATGCTGATTGAGTGATATACTGGCAAACATTGTTATGCTCATTTAGGTATATTAGAGGCTATCGTATCGTGAAGTATACGCGGTTGGTTGTGGGTTCGATTCCCACTTGAAGGATATATTTAAATTATTTTCGTTTCTTTGCTATAGTAAGACGTCAGTCAAGTTAAGCCCCTTAAATTATTAAGTATAGTAAGTCGTACATTTGGGCGGAAGACGGTGAACGGAGTGTCTTTGCGCTAGGTTCATTCTGACTACCCTATCCATATGTAATATTAATTATATAATATTGCTTCTCAGTAGAAATGCCCTTCCTAGCAGGTGGCAGCTTCCGGTGGAACTGACAATACTGACATGTTTGATGACAAAATTTAACACAGCTTTATCGTTTTTTTTTAGCTTTACGCTGTATCCCGTACGTAGCAGGGTAGGCAGAGGGAACCAGAAAACCTAGTGAAAGACACCCCATTCTCTTTTAATATTTCTGTTCTGCACTACCCGCCGAATTGGGGAATAGCATGTTTAATGGCGTAATTCAACATCACGCTTTGCCTTGATACCAGGGCAAGGAAATGAATATACTAAATATTATTTTAAATATTATTTACTGGAGTGGGAATCGAACCCACAATCTGTCTCATTTACAGTCGAGCGTTTGTATCTCTGCGCCACGACAGGCTTCCATAACCATTATTCTTGAGCCTAAACGAAAACGTCGTAGAAGAGTGGCAAATAATTTCACAAATTCAATTTCCGTGCAGGCGTACTCTGGAAGCACTAACTGTCTAACTTTGTTTCACTATTGGGCTTTAAAGGCTTCCGGTATACACAAGTTTCCTATTGGCTAGCTTTGTTACTTATGCTTGAATATATTTTATTTGGTAGTCTTAGGAAAAAATGTGTTTTTTATATGTCTTGTTCTTCGCGCGTATCATGTAATGTTGTTTATTACCTCATACCTTCCAAATCCCAAGACCGATTTATTTAATTAAGGTGATGTTAGATAGGTATTTATACTCCAAGTGTTCTTAGACATGTGACGTCACTCTTAATTCAATATGGCGCCTCTAGTGGCAATTATGTCATAAATTAAAACAAAAAAATCGTAGACGGGTATCTTGTGGGGTGTCAAATGAAAGGACTTATATTATACATTTCAAATGTATAACTCATAACAGCTTTTATACCTTACTTTGTTCGTATTTGCTTCCTAAATTTGAAGAATTGGTTCAGTCGGGTTTTTTATTCTTTATAATATTTATTTACATTTATTATATTTCCATAATATGCGGTAATCAGTTTCGCTGAATAATGCATATTTCAATTTTCCACCATCCACCGAATAAACGCCGGCGGAACTCAACGCCGCGCTTTTTGCTTTGTTACCAAACCCAGGAAATGGAAATACTAAACTTTTACATTTCCTGTATGTTTTCTTTTCCGCGTTTAACACCGTAGGTGTTGTATTACCTACTATACGCGGAATACAGTGTGAAGCTAAAAAAAAAGAACGAGTTAATAATAGTAGATATAATTGTAGCGAATTACATACTGTAAAGTGTCAAGAATTAATTCCCATAGCATCCTCCATTGCAGAACGAACAAAGAAGGAAGAAGTTCGAGTAAAAGTTGCTAACTTTTAGTGAACACGATTGTCTGTACATGACGTGCGCAGATTTCTAACACCCTTCTTACCTGATGTTGAAGTCTTATTTCCGGTTAAGTTGTACTTAAAATGAAATATTACTTTAATTATTAGAAGTTAGTGATTAAACACAACGTTTTCTATTTTATTTTTGAAATCGAGGTATTGTGTGGTGATACTTTGAGTGGTGCTGTGGGATTATTGACTGTAAGCGCAATTGGTTGTGGGTTCGATCCCTATTGGAAAGATAGAAACTATAATTCTTTATTGCATACAAACATAAAAACAAAAAAGAATCATAGAGACAGAACATAATAATAAATAATTGAATCACGCAAAGCAAAGCGCGGCGTTGAGTTCCACCTTTCAACACGCAATGCCTCAATTCGACGGAAAGTGGGGAACGGAGTGTCTTAACACGAGGTTCCCTCTGCGTACCATGCTATATGCGGGATACAGCGTGAAGCTATGTATGTATGTATATATTTTTTTCATAATAACAAATAATATATATACATAAATTTTATGCCAAACACGTACATTTGTACTTAATAAAGCATTTTGTAAACTTTCATAACTCCAAACTTCGTTTTAGTCACTTTTTATGGACTCAATGAATTTAATTTTATTTTACTCGCAGCATATTTTTAGTATACACTAGTATGCGTTCAAAGTTCATGAATTTTATGTCCCATACAAAATTCTCGTGTACAATAATTTAAGTCGACGTTAGCTGTCACAGATTTTTCTATATATTTATTATTTTAGTCAAAAGCTGAAAAAATTGGAATGCCGTAAAATGTTTTGAAAGAGACAGTATAGGTTTAGATATAGTGACATACAGTTTTTTGACACACAAGCAGTTTAATTTGACCCTTTGACATTTAGTTTGGTTCTATTCATTTAAAAAAAAAACTAAGTTTTATCTCGCTTAGCAGGGTAGTCAGAGGAAACGTAATTGTAAAACGAGAGGTCACTTTTTAAATGTCGGAACTCAATGCTGCGTTTCGTCTTACCAGATTGGAGAAATTTTTATATATGTTATATATTTTTTAAATATAATGATTACCCCGAGTGGTATCGAATCCACAACCAATCGTGTTTACATTACCCTATCCTACACCACACCAATGAAGCCGCAAGCGTAACCTGTTTGTTTTGTTATAGGTTCACACTTTATTTCGCATAGCAGCCCAGTAAGAGACAATCTAGTGTCATAACTCCTCCGCTCTTGTCTCAAAGCGCGGCGTTGAGATCCGCCATTTAACGCGTACTATCCCTAGAAGAAATTAAAGAAAGTAGTGTTTTAACTCTAGGCTCTCCCTGAATACTCTGCATAAAACGTAAAGCCACTGCGCCACGACAGCGTCCATTTTTTTTATGGATAACGGATGGCAAACGAGCAGAAGGACCACCTGATGGTAAGTGGTTACCTATTACCCATGAACATCTACGCCACCAGAGATGTAGATGCGTTGCCAACGTAGAGGATACAGATGGAAGGGGAGGATAATGTATTAGTCCGCTATCGAAACCACTATATTTTGGGGATAGGATGGGTAGGAAAGAGGAAAACCTAGCTTACATGCCATCGAACCGGAACACATCATAATATATTTGGCGGTTCTTTGACATGATAGTGTTCGCGAGCCAGTCGGAGGACGAACCTCCTACCACCAAACTACTGGGATACCTGCCTCTTACGGGATGCTACGCAGTGGCGGAGAGGAATTGTATTCTAATCCCGTCCCCTCACAGGGTCATTACGTCTAAAAATCATTACGCCTAAAAAAGTTTCCTGTATCGTTGTCATTCCCAAACTTCCCCCATTCAACTCTTTATAACCTGCTATTACAAAAGCATGTTAATTTTCACTTGATCTTTATGGATTAAATTTTTTCGCTCCGACTCCTCGTATAAATCACCATTAAAACTTCCACGTCCAATCTGCGTACAGTTGGGATTATTTTAGAAACTTCTATCTGATTCATTAATATATTTTGAAGCGACTTGGAGGAAAGTCATTTGTTATGGAAATTGAAATACATTGTGAGACGTTTTTGGGTATATTACTACAGATGTCTTTGAATACTCGCAAATTTGCGTGTATTTGCATAAGTTTGGTCTTAATGTAGGGAATTATGTTGATGGCCAGAGAGAAACTGTTTGACTGCGTCATTAGTTGTGGGTTCGATTTCCATTTGAGAAATGATTATATTTAAACTATTTTAATTTCCCACCCACTAAATCCCACCTCAGGGATGTATATGTAATTAATTTTCATTTCCCCAATCTGTTTAGACCAAGTGCAATGTTCAAGTTTTTATTTAATTCCATATGAAGACATAGTTTATACTTCCCTAACAATTACAATTTTTTATAAACCACTTAATTGGTAACTTAAGTAGAATTACTATGTTAATTATAATTAACTGTTAATTCTATTATGACCACTAATTAATTGCATATTGAAGCATACACACTCCAAGCAACACGTTTTATACAGAAAGAATCTAGCGTTAAGACACTCCGTTGTCTTAATTCTAAATATTATGTATTCAGTGGCAGAACTCAACGCCGCACTTTGTCCTACCAGATCGCATTTCAAGGATATGAAAATTAGGACGTGAAAAACATTACCGCTATAGAAAAGAACATATCCGCTTCAATACTGTTTGATACCTTCAAAGGTAGGTACTGTCACTCAATACTTAATATATTTTGGGCAGTATATAGGTCGAAAGGATAGAATATGTCATTCTCCGAGCAGCAATCGAACCAACAACCAATCACGTTTACAGTTAGACTGCACCCACTTCTAACACTGCGCCAGGATGGCCTAATTAATACCCTTTTATTTTAAATCTCAAAAAAAAAATTCAGGCTGTATCCCGCATATAGCTGGGTAGATAGAGGAACCTGTAAACATAGTGTCAAGATATTCCGTTCTCTTTCAACAATGCCGTTCCTCACTTTCCGCCGGATTCAGGCATTGCGTGTTAAGTGCCAAAAAGTTATATTATGAATCATTATAGCTAAACAGCTTCTGTAGACTAAACACACTCATCTAAATTCATTTAACCCTTTATAAATGAATGTCTTTGAAAAAATATTCGAGCCCCATAAAAAACCAACAACAAATTCGTTCACGAAAAGGCGGACTTGCAAATACGTATAATTTTAACTTTCGATTTGCATTTTTGATTACAAAACTGCCGCTGGGGACGCAATTTTTTAATTTTTTTTAGTTATGATGGTGAGAGATCGTCATTTACGTAAAGTACATATGTATTATTCTAGTTTTTTCACACATCAGAGCACAAATACAACACAAAAACAAGCTGTCGAAACACAAAAATATAATATAAAGAATCTGAGTTTCAACTTAGCACGCAACGCCTCAATTGCGGCGTGCGACTTTAAACGCGACAGGTTGTGCGTTCGATTCCCACTCCAGGAAATGTCAGTTTAGTATTTTCATTTCCTAGGTTTGGAAACAAGGCAAAGCGCGGCGTTGAGTTCCGCCACTCAGCACGCAGTAACTCAATTCGGCGGAAAGTGGGGAACGGAGTGTCTTAACACTAGGTTCCTCTGCCTACCGTGCTATATGCAGGATACAGCGCGAAGTAGCAGAACTTAAGGTCTTATCAGAGAAGGGTAATTAAATAATCATTTCCCCGATTGGAATCGAACCCCCAACCACTCGCGTTTACAATCAGGCACTACCCGACCGCGCCACGATAACCTCAATCACACCATACATTTTATTCGAAACGATAACTTACTAACAAACATAAAACAAGCTACAATATTTTAAAAAGCGAAAAAAAACAAAAAAAAGCTAAGCGAAAATGTTGATTCGAGTGGAAGTTTTTTTTAGATTCATCAAAAATGTAAAATTTTATGAAAATGTATTCAGGCCGGCATCGCATCGGCGGGGCGGATTTCGTCGCGATCTGAACAAAATTTTTCAGTAACGTTTGTGATGCAGATGCAGAACACTGTTGGCTATGGGGATTCTATTAAATTTGTTAGCGGAGGCTCATTTTAATTTGGTCAACGGGTTTTTTGAATAAGTGTTTACTCCAAATTTGTGAAATTTTCGGAGTGTATATTTTTATGAGAGCTTCACGCTTTATCTGCCATAGCAGAGTAGTTAGAAAGAACTTAGTGTTTGGACACTCCGTTTTTCGCTTTCCAATTGAATTTGAGATAATTTGTATTGAGTGAACTCAACGTTGTGCGCTCTCTTATAATGATCACATGCATAAGAAAAAAAAATACGTACATACATACATACATAGCTTCACGCTGTATCCCGCATATAGCAGGGCAGGCAGAGGGAACCTAGTGTTAAGACACTCCGTGCCCCACTTTCCGCCGAATTGAGGCATTGCGTGCTGAGTGGCGGAACTCAACGGAAAAATACGTAGTATTTATTATTTATTTACAATCGTGAAAAAAATTCAAAGTTCACATAAATTATGTCCAATATCAAACGACTGGCTTTTGCTGCGTACATACATCGTTTATTGCAATGAATTGAAAATATTTAGTTATATTTTTATATTTAAAACGCATGTGCTCGTAGGTTCAATTCCCACTTAGAGAAATGATAATGTTTCAATTATTTACATTTTATTCATCATCATCATTTGGTGAGAAAGGCGCGGCATTGAGTTCCGCCACTAAACACATAATGTATCGATTTCGGGCATAAAATATAGAACGGAGGGTCTTGTCACTTGGTTTTCCCTGACTACTCTGCTATATCATCTAATTCTACCGCTAGATAATGGTGTGTGAAAATGCACATGACGTGACGCAGAGGCACATGCGTGCGACTGTAAACGTGACAGGTTGTGGGTTCGATTCCCACTCCAGGAAATGTAAAAGTTAAGTATTTTCATTACCTGGGTTTGGTAACAAGGCAAAACGCGGCGTTGAGTTCCGCCACTCAGCACGCAATGCCTGAATTCGGCGGAAAGTGGGGAACGGAGTGTCTTCACATTGGGTTCTCAGGTTCCCTCTTTCTACCCCGCTATATGCGGGATACAGCGTGGAAGGAAGCTAAAAAATAATTAAAAAAATAATATCTTACAAATGTCATAAGCAAAATGAACTTTAGTTAATTACAAGGAATGCGTATCCGACATCCGTCCAAAAGTCAAGGTACGAAAATTCAGTTGACAAAAAAGCAGACTTGCAAATTAGAGTAATTTAAGCTTTCGAATTTGCATTTTTGATTATAAAAATTGTAATTGAGGGTCGAGTGAATTTTCAGAGATTTTCAGGTGGGTTTTCATATTTAGGCTTAATGGTTTTGATATTTTGTATTTTCTTATCTATGTTCTGTATAATTTTGTTTAAAGTCTAACTTATATATATATATATATATATATATATATATATTTTTTTAAAGTCTAACTCTATATATATATACATATATATATAGAGTTAGACTTTAAAAAAAAATAGGAATTTATACGAAATGTTTGTACGAAGCCTGGTTTGAAGTTAACATTAGATAAATGTGGTAGTAAAAAAAATTAAATTAACTTTGAATTGAATGCTTTAAATAATGAATATCTTGAATAATAACAAAATAACAATAATATATATTAAATAAAATATATATTTGAATAAAGCCAAAATTAACTTTTAAATGTAACTCTAGTAAAGTTGTTTTGCACTCTTATACCTGTAATTGAAGAACTCTTCAAAACATTGACAGCCATACCAACAACATCTCATTAATAGTAACAATTTTCTAATTGTTTTTTTTAACTCAATAGAAATCTCTATTAAAAGCATAAATAAAATTAACTAAAGACCCTAAAATACACATTAAAAGACCCCAAACACACCTTTATACTTGAAAATTTTAAATTTAATCATATAGTAGAAAACATCAATCATTATCAACAGTGTCATAAATTATGAAATCGTAATCCGTACTTTTGAAATTGAAATTGAGTTTCTCTTTAAGTGCCGTGTTAATTTGTGTTATTGCAATTATAACTGCAATTTGCTTCTTATTTTGGTTGTATAGTATTTTTGAAAATAATTTAATATATTAAATGATTAAAAATAAAAAAAAATCAAAATATTATCTATTCAAATAGGCTATAAAACGCCTGTCGTGGCGCAGAGGCACAAGCGTGCGACCGTAAACGTGATAGGTTGTGGGTTGATTCCCACTCCAGGAAATGTTATTATAGTATTTTCTTTTCCTGGGTTTGGTAACAAGGCAAAGCGTGACGTAGAGTTCCGACACTCAATTCGGATTTGATTCGCAATGCCTCAATTCGGCGGAAAGTGGCGGGATTGTTGTAAGAGAACGGAGTGTCTTAACACTAGGTTCTCAGGTTCTCTCTGCCTACCCGCATATAGCAATATGCAGGTGATAGCGTGAAGTTGAAAAAAAAGCACTTTCTTAAAGAAGCCAGTATAGCCGTGTCAGTAAAGTTACCACTTGGAATGCAATTCTGCTAAGAGCCGGCTTAACAGGTGCTCTTTTCAAATATTTGTGTATAATAACTATAGTTATCTTCTCCAGTAAGTATCGAATAGTATTTAGTTCCACACGTGAACATGGTTATATTTTTTAAAATTATTATTTTAAATGTATGAATACGCTAAGACGTGCATATATTATATCACTAACTAAATTGGCTGATCTCCGTAAAAACTCTTGAAGAGTTGCCAATTCATATACATCCTACGATTAAAAACACATTTAATAATATAAATGCGAAAGTTTGAAAGTTCGAACTCCTTCCTACAACAACTTCTGACACAATCTAGATGAATAATAATAATATTTATTTACACTGAACGTAGATGTACAAATATGTTACAATTTTCCAGTATTAAGTATCCATATACATTCTGCCATTAGGCATGCAAATATTAAAATTACAAACTAGAACTTGATTAAAATTACAATTATCTGTAACACATATACTGAAATGTTTTTAAAGTATATGTCTTACTCCAGGAAACGGAAATTTTAATTTCCTGGGTATGGTAACAAAGCAAAGACCGGCGTTGAGTTCCGCCACTCAGCACGCAATGCCTTAATTCGGCGGAAAATGGGGAACGGAGTGTCTTAACACTGTGTTCCCTCTGCATACCCTGCTACATGCGGGATACAGCGTGAAGCTATGTATGTATATTAAGTGGCATTTCTTTTACATAAAAACAACATATAAGTTACAATTCGTAAAGATTTTTTATAATTTGGCTGTAATACAACGATAAGTATCTAGTATAATACATAATTTAAATACACATTTAATTTTTATGCTGCTGATGAACGAGAACAGTGAGTCTTCATATTAAATGTATGGTCTAAGTGCATTTAATACAAGTCGCACTAAAGCACGATGTACTCAAGCGCTTGACGCAATGATCTTAATGTACAAAATGTTAAGGTGGGAATACACTGAAATATAGTTGCTATATTATTTAATTATCTTCTTATAGCTTATATATTTTTCACGGTGAGCTCGTATAAAAATGTTAACATAGTATGACTCAAGCTCGCGCCTAATGAAATCCGTCCACGCTCTAGCCTATAAAGCCATGTGATTTTATCGAGGAATCCAAGAGGTACTGGTTCAAATCCTGCTGCATTGAATTTTAAAAGTTTCTAAATATTTAAGGCACTGTTTGAGAAGAATTCACTATAAAATTATACATCATATTAAGGTAGGAGCTACAAATCTACGTTAGGCTTGTAACTCATAAGTTTCGAATTAGGAAGAGTTCTTACTCTTCTTAATTCGATAGAGAACGATATCAGGTAACATTGTTCATTTTTTAATTTCATGTAATGTATTTTCTATCTCACTCTCTCGACGACAACCCTATATATACATTTATTTATTTAACGTGACGTATTTTCGTTACATTGAGTTACAAATCACACCACAAAGAATTAACTATAATAATATCTTAACATATTCAGTGTACACAATGCTATAATGCCGAGTATTCTCATGGGTCTCAAACAAAGGTGGGTCGGATAGCAGATTAAAAATGTACGACTGTAATGCTGTAGTGTTCACACAGGCGGTCCCTCATTAGTAACTGACAGGTTGTCCCCAGCATCGCATGGTATATCAATGGATGTTTAACCTTACCGTATGTTACACCGTGTGTGAAAAAATATATATATTAAGGTAAAATTTTTAACACGTTGCCCATAAGATTTTCGTAAAATGCCCAAAAAATGTTTGAACGATGTTAGGCTTAATTTACGATAATGAGCGGGTGGCTTATTTGTTTTACTTGGCGAGATACTTTTGGGGTAGATCGTTTGGTTTTTGATATGTGTCAGTCACCACGGTGGTTGACGCGGTGCAATGGTAAAATATTACGGAACGGCACCACGTCGGCCACCGGTAACTATTTATGAAAAGCGATCAACGTGTTAAGGAATCGTTGTAACGAAAAAGCGATACTGAAAGAGATAAGCAGTAACTATATATGTAAGAATTTAACTTGAGAAAGAGTAAGATAACGACCTGCGTTTATAGAGTTTGATTTATTATATGAAATTTAATATACGCAGAATAAAATTATTCTGTTATTTTTTATATTTGTTTATTATAATAAATATTTTTTTATTAATAATTCCATGCTTTATTCTTACATTTTGAAGTTTCACGTTTATCGTGTGTGAACTGCACACACATTCTTTTTAATTTTCGTAGTAGATAAAAAAAAATTGTGTCCTTGGTCCGTAATTTCCGATTAGTTTTATTGAGACATATAAAGCCGTCATAGTTCAGTGGGACAGCATCTCACTATAGAAACATGGTGGTTGCCCAGGTGGTTTCCCACTTAGGGAAAAAATTAACTCAGGGACATATGAGACCAAGTGTAGGCATAAGGAGCTTTTTTAAAATGCGCATTAACACTTGCTTCCACTGTCTCCTCTCTACCTAACCAAATTTAAAAAATCCTACTAAAGCCCTCTTCAAAATACGTGCTAGAAACGAACTGATAATAGTTCTAGACAGACCGAAATCTTTTAGTAGATTGTAAAGAGATTTCGTTATAATTAAAATATATATATATATATATATATATATTTTTTTTTTTTTATGGATAACTAATGGCAAACGAGCAGAAGGACCACCTGATGGTAAGTGGTTACCTTCGCCCATGAACATCTACAACACCAGAGGCGTAGTAGATGCGTTGCCAACCTAGACGATACAGATGGAAGGAGGACAATGTAGTAGTCCGCTATCGGAACCACTACATTTTGGGGAAAGGATGGGTGGGATAGGGGAAAACCTGGCTTACATGCCATCGAACCGGAACACATCATAAGATATTTGGCGGTTCGTCTTTGACATGATAGTGGTCGCGAGCCAGACGGAGGACGAACCTCCTACCACCAACCAAAAAAAAATTCTAGAAATAAATTATAAAATAATTGAATGCAATTTGTAAAAGATGAATAAAAAATTAGTTGGTAACATCTACTTATTATACGTTGTTTAATATTCATTTAATTCCCTCGAGTCTCGCTTTATTAATTCAACTTGAAAAGTTTTAATAATTTCAAAGTGAATTTCATGTTTTAATTGGACGCGGTTATATTTATATAAAGTGTATGAAATTATTAGAATTGAGTAAAGGTCATGTTACTAATGTATAGTTGTTCATCGTAGCGCAGTGGTACAGGGTTTGACTGCAAACGTGAGCGGTTGTGGGTTCGATTGCCACTTGGGGAATGAGTGCAATGTCGAACTAGTGCAGAAAGCAGCGGAGTGTCTTAACACCAGGTTCTCTCTGAATACCCTGGTATGGGATACAGCGTAAAGCTGCTTTAGATAAATGATTGTTATAAAGGTGTCCCAAAATCAACGCAAGATTTGACTTTGCCGCCATTTGCTATTATATTCATTATTCATTTGCTATTAAAAGACTAAAATGGCATTTTCTATTTAATTCAAATCTTGCGTTAATTTTGGGACACCCTATACTATATATTTATGCGAAAACTAAACGGATCAACTTCAGAATAACACAAGATTACTAAAATAAATAATTTGGCTATAATATAGCGAAAAATATTTTGTATTATCTAAGTTAAGCTACATTTTAAAGTTAGCAATTGTACGTATTATAAAATGGCGATATGAATTATGAACTAAAAACATCATAGAAATAATACATACATACTACATACATAGCTTTCAGGCTGCATCTCGCATATAGCAGGGTAGGCAGTGGGAACCTGAGAATCTAGTGTTAAGACACCCCGCTTCTTTCCGCTTTCTAGTGTTTGACTGTAAACACGATTAGTTGTTCGTTAATTTCCCACTCTGGGAAATGATCATACTTAAATTCCGCTACTGAAATGAATTTTGAATAGCATCACTTAATACGCAATATCTCTTTTCGGACAGAAAGCAGTGAACGGAGTGTTTTAACACTAGGATTTTTCTAACTAAATAAGCGTAATAAAGTTTGAAGTTATAATCTTTCCTACAAAATAATGCACACCATGCCACAACCCGGCGGAAAGTGGGAAACAGAATTGTTGAAAGAGAAGGGAGTGTCTTAACTCTAGGTTCTCGGGTTCACTCTGCCTACCCTGCTATATGCGGGATACAGCGTGAAAGTAGAAAAAAAAGAAGAAAATTAAAAACAGTAAACTCAACAACAGTCGGTGTCACAACCGGCCAGCAAGCGTAAGCCAGCCGCGCACTGAGATAATTTGATTACGTATGCATTAAGTGCATTTCCATTTCCCAGTGGATCGCATATCTGAGATCTCTTTCGAGCGGACGCCGCGCCGACTTAACGACTGTTTGACTCGCTTGTCCTTTAAATCATGTTTTGCTTTCATAAAATAGCTTTTTAAGCTCTTTGAAATTTACTACTTTATCAGCTTTTAGGTTGAAATGTGAATGAATGGTTTACTAAAGCTGCCGCAGTACGTTAGCCAGTGAACCAAGTATTACTAGAACATTTCGTTTGCTGCTACTCAATCGGAATTTTGAAACATTGTGTGTTAAATTACGGAACTCAACGCCTCGCTTTTTTATTGCATAAAAGATGCATAATAATAACTGCTAGGCCATTGTGACGCAGTCTGTGAGCGCGACTAGTTATGAGTTCGATTTCCAATCGGTTGCATGAATATAATTGAAAATCCCGGTAAGACAAAACGCGGCGTTAAATTTTGGCACTCAACATCCATGTTTCGAATTTGGATGAAAAGTTGAGAACGGACATACTCTTTCGCAGAATAAAACATTCACCTGCTTTTATAATCGACTTTAAACAAGAGAAGGTGCTCAATTAGATTAAAATATACTCGGTGTATAACTTTTTATTGCGTGAACCAATTTTGATATTTTGTTGTATATTTGAAAGTGCATGCTTCTTATGTGGTCTCAAATAAATCTAACACAAATTGTTTGGTGGTAGGAGGTTCGTCCTTCATCTTGCTCGCGACCACAATCATGTCAAAGACGAACCGCCAAATATCTTATGATGTGTTCCGGTTCGATGGCATGTAAGCCAGGTTTTTTCCCCTTTCCCACCCATCCTTTCCCCAGAATGTGGTGGTTCCGATAGCGAACTACTACATTGTCCTCCCTTTCCGTCTGTATCCCTTGGTCGGTAACGCGTTTACAACACCTCGGTGTTGTAGATGTCCATAGGCGAAGGTAATCACTTACCATCAGGTGGTCCTTCTGCTCGTTTGCTGTCCGTTATCCATAAAAAAATAAATAAATAACAAATAGTTTTTGAGTTACTTGAAATATTTTTACTCTTTAGGGCATTTTATTTAAAGCCAGATTCTTTTATATGATGAATAATCGGAAGATTATTTCATAGTAAATATGGCGCAAGTAATAAACCACAGGAACATTCAAATAAACCAAATGAACGATAACTCTTTGAATAACAAAGTAATCTATCCAACAATCTAACAGCAAAAGGAACCATTTAAAATCATATTATATTTAATGTCAGTTTAAGACGTTACTTTATGTTTACAAAACAGGTATTTCCTGTGGCGTCGTTTTACTATTTATAAATTATTTTTCTTATAGCTTCTACAGAGACAATCTAGTGTTAAGACACTCTGTTCTCCACTTGCAGAGCAGAGAAATGACAATAATTTAAGTATAACTATTTCTAACGCCTGTCGTGGAGCAGAGGCACAAGCGTGAGACTGTAAGCGCGACAGGTTGTGGGTTCGATTCCCACTCCAGAAAAAGTTTAGTATTTTCATTGCCTCGATTTGATAACAAGGCAAAGCGCGGTATTGAGTTCCTCCACTTAGCACCCAATGCCTCAATTCGGTGGAAAGTAAGGAACGGAGTGTCTTAACACTAGGTTCTCAGATTCCTTCTGTCTACCCTGCTTTATGCGGGATACAGCGTGAAGCTAAAAAAAATCATTAACAGGATCGATTGGCGGAACTTTACCGCGCTTTGTCTAATCATATCGCAGAAATAAAAATAATTTAAACTCGTATATATGCTCTAGTGGGCATAGAACTTATTAAGTTCCGCTACATAACGTCTCGATTCGAGATTCGGGAGGAAACAGACGAACAGAGAGTCTTGACACTAGATAGAACTACCCGGCTATATTTAATAAAGCTTGAAGCTGTAACAAACAAACATACACAACCTAACTTTTAAAATACATACATACAAACAATTTTAAAACGCTCACAGTATTTGATAAATGTACCCCGTTTACTGACAGACGCCCCTCGCTATTATAGCGCGGTGGCATGCAACATTATCATTTTAGTTTCGGCTTGGTTATTTCGTAGTATGGTATATTTATCGCATAATTTTTGATGGTTCAAATATTTTAGATACCACCAGGAAGTTGATAATGTGCTTATGGGCTATGGTAAATTTTGTGCATAGTTTTCTAAAACGAGAATTTTTTTCGGCTAAGGTTTTTTTTTTTTTTTTTATAATATGACCCACTGGCCTCTCTGGCGGAACCAGAGATTTTTATGCATCTTGTTATTCTAATCCAGGGGGTAAATACATTTTTTCTTAAGCAGAAACAAATAATTTTTCTTTGTACTAAATTTTATAGACTAGTTCTATTATATTGGGCTAGGTTTAGAGATTATTTTAAATTTAAATAAAAGGCGAATAATCTATATATAAATACATGAAGTAAAACTTTGGATCCTTTGTTACGAAAATTACGCGGACGGAATATGGAATTTGTCACAATTATAGTTTATATAGAGCACTCCTTGCAGAATGCTAACATTTTTAAACATCTGACATCCATGTTTGACATCCATGTTTATATAAAGTGACATATACTTTGCTAGGCAACGCGTTGATAACGCGTCTATTGGACTTCTAGTAATCTTAATTACGACTATAACTTACAAACCAATTACAGTACGGTTTTTACAATAACTCTGAACATATTTATAACCGATTTTGAAAAGAAGATATTTAATTTTACTGTATTTTTTTATGTGGTAAACACATAAAGCTGACCAATCGAATAGGTTTTTGCTGTATGAATCAATTAGAATGATTCTTTTTTTATATGATAGCTTGTGGTTCTGTTGGGTTCCATTTTTTTTAATTTAGGTAAGAGTTACTTGTCAGAATAAGTAGTTTTTGAGTTATTCGTAATAATTTTACTTTCTAGTGCATTTAATTTGATACCGGTTTTCATTTTTTGTTAAAATCTAAATTTATGAAAAATCATAATGTATATTCTATAACAACATAATTTTGGACTAGAGTTGTGGACTTCGCTTTTAGATGATCATTCATAAAAAATAAGTTGAAATAATTAGTTACTGTTAAGAACGCCTGTCGTGGCGCAGAGGCACAAGCGTGCGACTGTTAACGTGGTCAGGTTGTGGGTTCAATTCCCACTCCAAGAAATGTAAAATTTAGTATTTTCATTTCTTGGGTTTGGTAACAAGGCAAAGCGCGGCGTTGAGTTCCGCCACTCAACACGCAATGCCTCAATTTGGCGGAAAGTTGGGAACGGAAATGTTGAAAGGGAACGGAGTGTCTTAACACTAGGTTCTCAGATTCCCTCTGCCTACCCTGCTATATGCGGGATACAGCGTGAAGTTATAAAAAAATTAACCCAATACACCTTTTTTTGTTAAATTCCATGCGGACAAAGTCGCAGGCATAGCTAGTTTAACTATAAAATAGAAAAGCATCAGTATTTCATTCTGAAGCTCTTACAATAACAAAAATTGTATACAACTTGCCTTTTATCTTTTATATTTACTTGTGTTTCACGCAATTAAGGATCAAATGATAGTATAGTTACCAGTTAATTAATATCATCACGAAAGCTCACTGTAATGGTTTTGTAAAAATATATACACAAAGATGGCATCGTTGGAAGAACTGTTTGTTTGAGATGGTCACAGGTTCGATTCTCTTTAAAAAGAATGTGTATGTTCAAACATACACATTCTTTTAAGAAGAATCAAGTGATCTGTCTATTTGTTTATACTAATGATAGGTTAAGGTAACTCCTAAAAGAAGAATAGGTAGGAAGTAGTTGTAGGAATCTTATATTAAGATATTTTGTTCTTTACTTCATTCATATAATATTATTTATATATTGTTCCTTTAACAGCATTCTCTTCTAAAATTAAATGAGAACAAATTTGAAGTACTGGATATCATATAAAAAAAAGGATCATCAAAATTAATTTCATCCAGAAAAAGTTAAGATGTAACAGACATAATGCTGTCGAATTGAGATGTCTTTTTTTTTAAATTGTTTAAAAAATATTGTCAGTCGATGCTGGTAGCAACTACTAATGGTAACAGTTTTAGGAGAAATCTATAGTCATTTTAAGTTATTGAAAAATAAATGAAAGTGGGGAACGGAGTGTCTTAACACTAGGTAGGTAGGATCTTAAATAAATTTGAATAGGATCACATTAAAAACACAAGCTATTAACCTATCATATAAAAAGGATCATCAAAAAATTGGCTATTGGAACTTTTTCCTTTTAAAACCGGTCAAAAAATATTTTTAAAATTTTAAAACATACTAATATTTACATATCTAACCTAATCCCCACAAAGCATAAACACATAAAGGCGACCGTCAACCATCGGGGATCGAGTTTGAATGCAATAGAGTAAATCGCGGTCTATATAAAACCGTTGTTTGCATCCGACGATTGTTGACATCTTTTGTTGGGAACTCCTTTGTGGTTTTAAACCCTGGTGGCTGGTATTAACCTTTAGTTTATAATATATTATGGCTGTGAGTTCGAATTTTATAACTGCAGAAAACATGTGTAAAATAATATATAACTACGCTTCTTAGGATAAGCAGAGAGGGTACAGGAGTTGCGTTCTACATTTCCCTCAGCTCACGGTATACTTGGCTGGGTGCAGCAGCGGAGCTTAACACAGTGTTTTCTCACCAAAGCAGAAAAATTAGAATAATTTAGGTCAGATTGATAGAATTTCAGTTTGACTGTATTTTGTGTGTTACCACATAACTACTTTCTGGGTGAACTAATTTTAATGATTTTTTTTATATGGTGGTTCTGGTGTGGTTTCATTTTAATTTAATTAAGATCTGATGACTAGTTTTGACTTAATCATAATAATAAATCTTTTTAGTGCATTTTATTTATTTAAAGTCAGTCGGTTTTGAAAATATTAATTATTTTGTCAAAACCTACATCTTTTACAAGGCACAAGCGTGCGACTATAAACGCGTCAGGTTGTGGGTTCGATTCCCCTCAGGAAATATAAATTTAGTATTTTCATTTCTTGGGTTTGGTAACAAGGCAAAGCGCGGCGTTGAGTTCCACTCACTCAGCACCAATGCCTCAATTAGCGGAAAGTGAGGGCAGAGTGTTGAAGAGAACGGGTGTCTCAACACTGGGTTCTCCTGGTTCCCTCTGCCTACCCGCTATATGCGGGATACAGCGTGAGTTAAAAAAAAATAATTGGGACATGACAGAAGATTTGGTAACGTGTTAATTCTATATATATATATATATATATGTATATATATATATATATATATATATATATATATACTATATATAACAATAATATATATATATATATATATAAATAATCTTATAATATTAGTTTCCAAACTCCTTATTTAACCATTATATATGCAGTATTTTTTTCAATTTACAATAAGTATTAAAACACACAGTCCTTTGTACTTTGTGCTGTGGAAGATTCCGATTACAAAGAAAAATTGAATAGCTATAGCGCTTTCAGTTTGATTTACATACAATTCGCTCAGAACACAATACTTGCAAGGTTGCTGAGCTTAGACTAACGTCTTTGCACAGTATAGTGATATTTCTTATGAATATTTGTTTTAAAAAAAAAAACAGCATTTTCCCTTATAAGGAGAAATAAGTGCCAGACACTCTATTCTATATTCTCAATTTAAGAAATTGAATGCGGAACTCAACGCTGTATATTATGTATGTTACCAGAGTAGTAATATGCATAAATATATATACATATAAATATATATATATATATATATATATATATATATATATATATATATATATATATATATATATATACTCTATACTCTCAGCTATAGCATATAGCAGGGTAAGCAGAACCAAATATCTAGACTTTCCGTTCTTCGCTTTTTACGTCAATTCGAGACATTGTGTGTGTTGAATAGTTGAGTTGACTGGAGCTCAACGCCGCAATTTTTTCTAAGCAGATTGGGAATATATTTTTAATATAATCAGATAGCCATTAAATCATTAATAAATATAAAACACTTGGATGACTGACAGACAATGTACAGGCGAAACTATTGGCCATACAAAGCTAAAATTATACATTTAGGCTTCTTGCGGTGTATATATATAAATTAATTCCTTAAATTTAAATAGAGAAATATGCAAACAAAGTCACGAGACACAACTACTTTCAAACTGTACTGTAGGTATACAATACAAATTATTATAAATTTGTACATTTTCGCTCACTTTCGCTAAGTTAAGTAACTTTAAAAATTTAATACGTTATACAATTCTCTTTATACATTTCTAATACAATAAATAAATATACATATAGGAAATAATTCATAGTTTCTTAAGTGAATTTTGATATGTACATATATTTAGTAAAGCTCCACAATTCCCAGATGTATGCAGGCATGCATTATCACGAATTAGGGCACTCCCGCCTAATAGCCTTACAAGTAATAAATATATTATTCAATTTTAACTACATATACACTATGTTAGCTTTAATTTAAATGAATATAAATTAGAATTCTAAATAAATTCAATTGTTTAAAATACCTAAAAATATCTAGTGACCATATTGTACCTTACTGCCAAAAAAATTGAAAGCATTTATAATATGTAGTATTAGGACCTATTTCGTAAAAAAGAAATTTGTTATAAAATTGGGAGGTTCAGCGGGACATCATCTGAGTGTAAACGTAGTTATTGGTTCGATTCCCAGGTGAATTATTTTCGTTTGAGTTCGGAAATTAACACGCATTGTGTTGATTTCGTGCGAAAAGTAGAACGAACACAGTAGTTTGACACTAAGTCTCTGCCTGTCCTTTTTTTTACGTGAGGAAATCCGTTACGGATTGGGAACGAGGAACGGGTTATGTGGGACCTCCATACCGGCTGTAAAGAGTCCGTCGGTATACCCACTAAAATCTTACGGTGCTCGCCCTTTACCGCCACTGGACGATGGCGACGGGAACTTTCAAATCTTCCGTGAAACCTTGGCGACGGGAGCCAGCTAAGCACGTCGTGGAGTCACGTGGTGGTGTGCACCCTCGACGGAGGTCTCTGCCTGCCCTGCCTGCAGAAAAAGCGTAAACTGCTATATAAGTAGATGTCAAATCCAGTACATTTCCGTATCTACCCTCAAAATTTATACGCACAAAAAATCTCCATAAGAATCAAATTTCTTTAATTTCGTTCATTTTCTTACAATGACTTTCTACTTTGAACGTAATCTGGCCGATCTGTATAATTACTTAATTACAAAAGATGAACTGCGAAGGGCGATGACAAAAAACGGGAAAAATTAAAACAGAATAAAACAAAGTATGAAAAATGATGATTGTCATATTTTTTTGCGAATATTGCTTAATGTTTATGCCTTATAGCTCTTAATATACCGTGGCGTTGTTTTTGTCACTTTTGTTCACTTTTTTCAGCTGTCGGTTTTCTTAAATTTATTGTTTGTAATATTTTCAACGTGTCCTTTCATTTTTTGTTTGTCATGCTGCAATTAATATTTGTTATTTATGTCTTCGGAATTCGTTAATTATTATTAATGTTGTGAGTTGGATCAAACATAACTATGTTCATATTTTATTCGAAACTTTATTTTCTCATAACCATACTACTATCGGAAAAAAGTAATGCTTCTTTTTTTTTTTTTTTTTAACTTCACGCTATACTCTGTTCTCTGCTTTACTTGACTTTTAGATATATCTACTGAAATAGTTTTTTTTTAACTTCACGCTGTATCCCGCATATAGCAGGGTAGGCAGAGGGAACCAGAGAATCTAGTGTTAAGACACTCCATTCTCTTTCAACAATTCCGTTCCCCACTTTTGCGCCGAATTGAGGCATTGCGTGTAGAGTGGCGGAACTCAACGCCGCGCTTTGCCTTGTTATCAAGCCCAAGAAATAAAAATACTAAATTTTACATTTCCTGGAGTGGGAATCGAACCCACAACCTGTCGCGTTTACAGTCACACGTTTATTTTTAATGTTTATTTTCAAAAAGCATTTAGCTTGAATAGCGTATTTAAACGCCGCATTTTGTTTTACTAAAGTTGAGAAATGAATATAATTTAAGTATAATGATTCCTCTCAATGGGATCAAACCCACATCCAATCATGTTCACGGTCAAATGAAGATTCCCTTCGCCATGATTGCCAAAATAAAAATATGCCTCCTGAAATTTACAGCTATTTATAAGTGCAAATTTTATAATATAGTAAAATTTAGAGAAACGTAATATAATATTTTTATTTCAAACGTGATAAAAGCTAATTTTTTAGAAAGCTACCCATACAAAATAAAATATTCATTTTATTTTTGCATTTAAAACCAGTCATAAGTGTTACCACTTGCTATGAGACTAAACGTGTCTCGTCATATTCGTCGTTTATCATAAAATAAGTTTTAAAAATATAAATAAATGTATCATGCTTTAAAAGCCCTTAACACAAAAGATATTAAGAAAAAACAGATTTTCTTTTTTCCGCATAGCAGGGTAGGCATAGAAAGGTAGAGAAAGGATTGCATGTTGAGTGGTGGAACTCAACGCCGCGCTTTGCTTTACCAAACCCAGGAAATGAAAAATTCACTTTTCCTGGAGTGGGAATTGAACGCACAACCTGTCGCGTTTACAGTCGCGCATGCGCGTCGGCGGAAAGTGGGGAACGGAGTGTCTTAACACTAGGTTCTCAGGTTCCCTCTGCCTACCCTACTATACGCGGGATACAGCATGAAGCTAAAAAAATAAGTTTCTAGTCTGGCGAAGACCAGAACGGAGTGTATTAGCACTATCTCCTACTATGCGAGGAAAACCGTGAAACTGAAATCACTTTAAAAACTTTCCTTAAATGACAGATTCTACAGCTTATAAACGCTCTACAACTCCTAATTATGGCAGATTGCCAAAAATTATCTTCAAAAATCATATTGTAAGAAATGAAAAAAGTTCAAGTTGTAACTCAAGCGTATTACTTCCGGGAGATATATTTTTTAGTTTGATCCCGAAAATATATAGTTCTTACGTTACTGAAATTTACACTTTTAGATAATTAGTAGATTTATACGGCGCCGTTTGAAAATGTTGTAATTGTCCAATGCATATAGTAAATAAAGTAACGTAACATTTTTTTTGTAGCTTCACGCTTTATCCCGCATATAGCAGGGTAGGCAGACGGAACGTGAGAACCTAGTGTTAAGACACTACGTTCTCTACTTTCCGCCGAATCGAGGCATTGCGAGCTGAGGGGCAGAACTCAACGCCGCGCTTTGCCTTGTTACCCAGGAAATAAAAATACTAAAGTTTTTATATTTCCTGGAGTGGAAATCGAACCTACAACCTCTGCGCCACTTTATCTACGTATCTTATATTTATAGAACAAATTTTATAGTTTTATTTAAGGAATTGTCCACAAATGTGTATTTTATTTTTGCCGGAACTAAGGGAATTACATGTTTCAAAGTTTTAAAGAAGTTTCTCGAACAACAGGCGTTGTTTATTGGTCACACTTGATTTGATTGTGAGCTTTCTTAAAGCTTTCACTAATAAAACTGTTTTTTTACTTTATTCTTGGTATAGAAGTATGTAGTTTTTTATTGTATTAGCTAATATTTTTAACAAAAAAAGGTGTCCATTAGCAAATAGCAAAACTTATGGAAGATGGAGCCGTAAAGTTTTAGACTGGCGACCTAGACAAGGTAAAAGAAACGTGGGACGACAGCCGGCACGATGGAGAGACGATCTTGTCAAAATAATGGGCCGAAATCAGATTAGAAGAGCATACGACCGAAAGGACTGGAAATCCAGTGAGGACATCTATACCCAACAATGGGTCATTAATGGTTGACAAAGAAGAGAAGAATAATGTATCCATTTACTGTAATATGATTTTAAATTCGTAACTTAATAATAAATTAAGATTTAACAAAAAAAAACCGACTTTAATGTATTAAAATGTGAAAATATTACGAATAACTCAAAAACTCGTCAGAAGTTAACAATATTCAAATTGAGACTACACCAGAAGCACTAGCTATCATATAAAAATAGAGTCATCAAAATTGGTAACATACAAAAAAATATAGTCGAATTATAAGAACCTCTTCCGTTTTTTCGAAGTCAGTTAAAATATATTGCACTTGTGTTATGTTATGGTGAAATTACAAAAAAAATTCATAAATTGTAAAAAGATTGTATCTATGTGTAATTTTTAACGCCTGTCGTGGCGCAGTTGCAGAACAGTGGTAAACGCGACATGTTGTGGGTTCGATTCCCACTCCAGGAAATGTAAGGTTTAGTATTTTCATTTCCTGGGTTTGGTAACAAGGCAAAGCGCGCGAAGTGCTAAGTTCACACCAGCATGCACTCAATTGGCGGAAAGTAGGGAAACAGAATTGTTGAAAGAGAATTGGAGTGTTTTATGTTAACACTAGGTCTCAGGTTCCCTCTGCCTTCCAAATTCTGCTAGTGCGGATACAGCGTGAAGTGGTTTTTTTTTTATGTATATAAGCTATTATTTAGTAGTTATATTTCATTGATAAAGCCGGTATCTAGATCCATTTAGTAGATTTTACGTGAAAGACTAACAGACACATCCATTCCTTCTATAACAGAAGATACTTAGTAAAAGTTGAACTTCTAATGAACAAAATTACAACTTCTCCGTTTATAATTTCTTTAAACGGCCAAAAAAGCTTTCATATAAGGTTGAAAATTAAAGAGCTTTCCTTGTATATAAAAAAACACTTCATGCAAGTATTTTTAATGACGCATTTACTTCCCGTATTTTAGTCTTATTTAAAATGGCGACAAGTGTAAAGGTAAATGCGCCTTTTAATTTAAGCACTATGGCTTAGTGGTGGTTGCCTTTTATAGTGTACAAAGGTTGTGGGTTTGATGTTGGGTAACTTTCTATATGTAAAAAAATCATGCCATAGCTTGTTTTTTGAAAAGGCGAAGTTTATTTTGAAGGCTATCGTTTTTTCATACAATGTATAGTTTTTCGCTCAATTTCGAGACACATAGTCAATAACAGCGTGACCAATTATTATGTCATGTGATAGTTTATTTCTTATGGACATATGTTTTTCATTTTCATTTTTGTAAAAAAAAATTAAGTTTATATAATTGTGAAACCGGACACATCAAAGCATGTCGTATCTACAGAAACATTTTACTCTGTGTGTGTGATATGATTTTTTTGTAAAATTTATCTAATAACCACTACCAAACCTAATAAATAAATAAATTAAAAATCGAACTAAATACTAAATGTTGCCTTTAAAGTTAAAGGCTGCTTCACGGTAGCTTAAAAAAATGAAAATATTATTATTAACTACTAGCTGTATGCCACGACTTTATTTTTGCGGAAAATATATGTATATATAAGAGGAGGGGTGCTGTCTTCTTCAATGAAACTTTCATGATTGCTCATGATATCTATTTATTTACTCCAATAGTCACTGCAATAGTCGTAGACTTAATTTAAACAAAACTATAAACTTCAGAGGTGTGGTCCGCTTGAGCTCCTCGGATAGAATGTTCCAACACTGCGACGACCGGGCATTTTATAGTCCATTTCGGCGATGATTCACTCGGAACACGCGCAGTGGCCTGTTTTGATTAACCGCGCCGATATATATACATATATATTTTACGTTAAGCTATGTATTTATGTATATTACAACAAATACCTGGTAATAATATAAATATATAAAACAATTACCACACAGTCGGTCAGTTAGTTCAGTGACTTAGTAGTGATGAACTGCATGAGTTAATTATCACATTATAATAACCAACAAGTTTACGAGACCTGAATGAGTAATAGCTAACAGTGGTTTAGTCGCAATTGATGAGATTGATGATATTTAATTTAGATTACGGTATTAGCGATTACGTTGTTGTAGAATATTTAGGCAGTGTCTGTAATCTACAACTAGTATGTTATGTTGTGTATATATACCTAATATATATAAAAAATATATACCTACCTATAGGTAGGTATATATATATACCTACCTATAGGTATAGGTTATAACCTAACCTACCTAACTTCACGCTTTATCCCTAGTGGGGTAGTCAGAGAGAACGGAGCGCCAAACGCTACGGTCCCTGCATACCTCTTTCACCTCGTCCACAATCACTAACCTCTTCATCCATGCCCTAAAAATATATATTTTAAATAAAATTATTATAACTGAATTAATCGCGAATATCTTGTTTTTTTAGCTTTACAACGAGTATTTCCGTTCCCCATACTAAAATTGTACATATACTAAAATTGGACTTTGTATAGCTAATTCATCGAAATACCAACTCTTATTCCAATATTAAAGAACCATTCCTTTTAAAATAAACATGTCACCGATCGTCGACCCAAAGCGAAACTGAAACTTAAGTGTAACATAAGGGTAAAATTGTGAATTCTACTTTAGTAAGAATTTCCTTACATCAGGAGCTGAGTTTAAAAATTCAACATCCTGCATTCGTATAGGAGAGAGGAGGGTCGGATACTCGTAAGACTAAATTGAAAATACTTGAAACTACGCCACTCAACTTTGACCGAGGTATCTGTTTTGCAAATAGGAGTGACAACAACTGTACACATATTATAATATTATTTGTCTGTTTTTGTATGTTTTGTATGTATTTTGAGTTGTTCTTCCTTAATATTTAATAAAGCTTTTCCTTACTTAATTTACGTTATAAATAGATAAAATTGGGGTTTAAGAAAAGACCATTGGGACTCAGTGGAACTTTTAATTGTAAACACGATGCTTATGTGTTCGTTGCTCATTAGGTAAAATATTCTGATAAGTAAAAATTGCGCCTTGAATGCATGCATGATGAGTGCATCATGCAATGTCTTCGTTTCAAATGAAAGGTAGAGAACGAAGTGTTTTGATATCACTACACTACTACAAGCTAAAAAAATAAATTGAAGATAATTTGCATTAATCAAAATGAAGAAATTATAATAATTAATACACATACAAGCACAAGTGCAGGCACAAGCGTGCTACTGTTAACGCGACAGATTGTGGGTTCGATTTACAGTCCAGGAAATGTAAAGTTTAGTATTTTCATTGCCTGGGTTTGGTAACAAGGCAAAGCACGGGGTTGAGTTCCGCCACTCAGCACGCAATGCCTCAAATCGTCAGAAAGTGGGGAACGGAGTACGAGTATTTTAACACTAGGTTCCCTCTGCCTACTCTGCTATGTGCGGGACATAGCGTGAACCTATGTATGTGTAATTAATAATTATTAATGGATGTTAAAAGGATAATACATTCTCTTCTGATAAAAAATTCTAATCGAGATAAGACAAATATTCGATATTGTGTTTAATTTGTAAAGTTAATTTGCGGAACTCAACGTCACATATTGTCTCATTAGATCTGCGAAATGGAAATACATTAAATATAATCACTTCCATACAATTTAAATATTTAAAATTTGAATACTTCATAAATATTTCATAACTATTTTCCATAAACCATCACAAATAAACCACTCAACAAACATTAAGAACAACATATAAATATACTCATAAATAAGATTTTAACAAAAAAAGAAAACTAATTTAACAATTAATATGCACTAAAATTAAAACTATATATTACGAATAACTCGAAAACTATTCAATAAACATTAAACTACATTTACATAGGAATTAGACCAAAAATAATCACATACCATAACAAATAAACCACTCAACGAACACAAAATACAATATTTAAACATAAATATGAATATAACTTAAACACAATAAACGTTCTCATCTGTTTATGAAAGGGTTGGACATACAACTATCGCGAGAGCCCTCACGCACCAGTTCGAGTGCGCGTGCATTTAACGATGCCCAAACTTAGCTTGATTTACGACTGAACTTATAATCTTCAGATTGTTTTTATTGTTCTAACGACTTAGTTTTGTTAGAATACTATAATATTTTAGTTAAACGTGACAAAGCCTAGTACTTAAATAGATGGGTGTGCAGTTTTGACCAAAAATTACTGTTTAAATACGATTGAGGTAGATTATTTAAATGTCTTTTTGCTCTCATAAGGTATTCAAAGATTCTGTTTTTTACCCAAAATCGAGATGGGTGTTAAGTGACGGAACTAAATATCTTCGCTTAATTTTTAAGTTACGCCATTTTATTATCATTTTAGGACATGTATGTTAGAATCTGTAACTTTAACGCCAATAATGCATTTCAATTTTTTATTTTAATAGATATTTTTAAAATTTAGTACGTAGCTTCACATATTTTGCTTCAGTACTTAGACTTTTGCTTCAGAGAACTTAGTTTTAAAACACTGTGTTCTCTACTTCCCACTCAAAATCAAGACATTGCGTGTATAGTGGCGGTGTTTAACGCCGCGCCTTGTCGTCATCATCCTTGCTCTGATATGAAAATAATTTAAATAGGTATAATAATTTCCCCGATTGGGAATCTAACCCATAACCAATCGCATATACAACCAGACTATCCCACTGCGCCACAACGGCTGCAACGTCAAACGTCTCGCTAGATTTAAATATATAAGCTTTATTTAAAAAGCTAAGTCGAACTGATCTAAATTGTCTAAAGTTATTTGTAGTTCTGATAAAGCTCTGCATACTCGGATCCACTCAACGAACTATTGTTTGTGACCGATTCTGAACGTATTTGAATATTTTTATATGATTAAATGCGGTTTTACACGATTTTTTTTTATTTTAGAGAGAAGCTAATGTCAAAATACTCTATTTTCTGCTTCACTTGACTTTTAGATATATCTACTGATTTTTTTTTAACTTCACGCTGTATCCCGCATATAGCGGTGTAGGCAAAGAGAAACAAAGAACCTAGTGTTAAGACACTCCATTCTCTTTCAACAAATCCGTTCCCCACTTTCCACCAGATTGAGGCATTGCGTGTTGAGTGGCGGAACTCAACGCCGCGCTTTGCCTTGTTACCAAACCCAGGAAATGAAAATACTAACATTTCCTGAAGTGGGAATTGAACCCACAACCTGTCATGTTTACAGTCGCACGCTTGTGCCTCTGCGACACGATATTAATTATAATTAAGAATATTATGAGTTTTTGTTACATAATAGTAAAAATATCTACACTCTTCTAACAAAAGCTGCCATTCAAAAATGCCTTTCAAAGCTTAAAATGTATGTAAAACAAATATTTGATATACACAGTTAATTGTTAGAATATTTCACAATGCACAGAACATTCGGCATCCGGCTTATGGAATGAAATAAATCAACCTAACCTATTTAGCTTTAGTTGTATGCTATTGGGAGTATTTTAGTTACTAACCGACTTCAAAAAATGGAGGTTCTCAGTTCAATTATTTTTTTATATGTTACTGTTGCTGTAGAACTTTTTACTGGCTGAAACAGTTTTTTTTTTTTAACTTGCACGCTATATTCCGCATATAGCAGGGTGGGCAGAGGGAACCAGAGAACCTAATGTTAAGACACTCCGTTCTCTTACAACAATTCCGTTCCCCACTTTCCACCACATTCCACCAAACGCAATGCCTCACATTGCGTGTTGAGTGGCGGAACTCAACGCCGCGCTTTGCCTTGTTACCAAACCTAGGAAATGAATATACTAACATGTCCTGGAGTGGGAATCGAACCTACAACCTGTCGCGTTTACAGTCGCACGCTTGCAGTTTTGATGATTCTTTCTTTAAATGATAACTAGTGTTTCTGATTTTTATATCTATATATAAACACGTGAAGCAAAAACTTTCGATCCATTTTTACGAAAATTACGCGTACGCAGGAGTATGAAACTTGGCACACTATGGTTTATATAGAGGAATGCAGAATGCTAATATTATTTTTTTTAAATAATGCATAAAAAGTATATTAAATTAATAAAAAAAATGTTACACACACTACCATGATTTGACATCCATGTTTATGTAAAGTAACAAATACGTCACTATGCAATGCATTATTAACGCGTTTACGGGGACAATAGTTTAAATAAATCTGACAAGTAGTTTATGAGTTATTCGTAATATTGTTACTTATTAGTTGCCTTTTATTCAAAGCTGGTTTTCTTTTTTTTATCACGCACTTCTTAATAAACAGAATGAATTAATGATGTTGCGCATCTCTACTTTCAGTCTATACTTAGGTACCTTGCACGTTAAATTACGGAACTCAACGCCGCCCTTTGTCTGTTTGGATTTAATAAATAAAAACATTTACGAATTTCGTTTTGTCATTTTATTTTTTTTTATGGATAACGGAAGGCAAACGAGCAGAAGCATCACCTGATGGTAAGTGGTTACCTTCGCCCATGAACATCTACACCACCAGAGATGTTGTAGATGCGTTGCCAACCTAGAGGATACAGAAGGAAGAGGAGGACAATGTAGTAGTCCGCTATCGGAACCACCATATTCTGGGGAAAGGATGGGGTGGGATAGGGGAAAACTTGGCTTACATGCCATCGAACCGGAACACATCATAAGATATTTGGCGGTTCGTCTTTGACATGATTGAAAGTGATCGCGAGCCAGACGGAGGACGATACTCCTACCACCGACCGGATTTAAGGGAATCATTATGTAAGAGATTTATTTACTTTGAATAATAACAAAATTACAATCTTAAGAACTTTAAATTTGCTTTCCTATAATGTTGTGTTTTTGTGTTCGTAGGTAGGTTTTACCCAGCGGTATAAACATTTATTTATTTTTATATTCTATGAAATAATATAAAAAAATTATTTAATTTTTTTATATTATTTCATAATTATAATAATTATAATAATTATAATTAGTTTGTTAGGTGGTAGGAGGTTCGTCCTCCGACTGGCTCGCGACCACTATCATGTCAAAGACGAACCGCCAAATATCTATTGATGTGTTCCGGTTCGATGGCATGTAAGCCAGATTTTCCCCTTTCCCACCCAACCTTTCCCCAAAATGTGGTGGTTCTGATAGTGGACTACTACATTGTCCCCCCTTCCATCAGTATCCTCTAGGTTGGCAACGCATCTACAACATCTCTGGTGTTGTAGATGTCTATGGGCGAAGGTAACCACTTACCATCAGGTGGTCCTTCTGCTCGTTTGCCGTCCGTTATCAATAAAAAAAAAAAAAAAAAAATAAAAAAATACAAACAATGATATATATTTATTTAAGCATGTTTCGTTATTTAAATATACCGCAAAAATATAAGCCCAAAGTCCCCTGCGTACCCGACTAACATTGGCATATTTATTTATATGAAGAAATTGACCTACATATTTCTTAAGCAAACAGCTAAGATCAGTGGAGTATATTAAATGAAACTATTTTAACTTGATTACTTGCGTTTTGACCGATTTCATTAAAAAAGGGAATTAATTCGACTGTATTTTTTGTGTGTTACAATCTATATATAAATATGTGAAGCAAAAACTTTGGATCCCTTTTTACGAAAAATACGCGGACGGAGGAGCATGAAATTTGGCACACTTATATAGGTTATCCCAAAATTAACGTAAGATTTGAATTAAATAGAAAATGTCATTTTAGTCTTTTAATAGCGAATGAATAATGAATATAATAGCAAATGGCGGCAAAGTCAAATCTTGCGTTAATTTTGGGACATCCTTTATAACGAAGGAGTGCAGAATCATAATATCTTATAAATTAATACAAAAAAGTACATTAAATTCATAAAATAAATATTACACACACTACCATGGTTTGACATTCATGTTTAAACATACGTATGTATGTAGCTATGTATATAGCTTCACGCTGTATCCCGCATATAGAATGGTAGGTAGAGGGAACATGAGAACATAGTATTATTGTTTGGTGGTAGGAGGTTCGTCCTCCGTCTGGCTCGCGACCACTATCATGTCAAAGACGAACCGCCAAATATCTTATGATGTTTTCCGGTTCGATGGCATGTAAGCCAGGTTTTCCCATTCCCACCCATCCTTTCCCCAAAATGTGGTGCTTCCGAGAACGGAATACTACAATGTCCTCCTCTTCCATCTGTATCCTCTAGGTTGGCAACGCATCTACAACATCTCTGGTGTTGTAGATGTTCATGGGCGAAGGTATCCACTTACCATCAGGTGGTCCTTCTGCTCGTTTGCCATCCGTTATCAATAAAAAAAAAAAAAAAAAACATAGTATTAAGACACTCCGTTCTCTTTCAACAATTCCGTTCCCCACTTTCCGTCGAATTTGAGGCATTGCGTGTTGAGTGGCGGAACTCAACGCCGCGCTTTGCCTTGGTACCAGACCCAAGAAATGAAAATACTAAATTTTACATTTCCTGGAGTGGGAATCCAACTCACAACCTGACGCGTTTACAGTCGCACGCCTGTGCCTCTGCGCCACGACAGGCGTTCATGGTTTTACATCCATGTTTATATAACGTGACATATACGTCACTACGCAATGCGTTATTAACGCATTTACGGGGACACTAGTATACTTAAATATATTTTTTTATTGTGTTGTGGTTGATGATTATATTTTTATATGATAGATCACTATCTAAAAGCACTCTTCTGATATAGTCCTGTTTAAATATAGTTAATTTAGATCGAGTAGTTTTTGAGTTGTTCGTTATAATTGTACTTTTTAGTACATTTTTGGTACATTTTCGTACAAGTATATTTTAGTATTGTTGTTAAAATCTTAATTATTCGTATATATAGGAAATACTTTTTTCAAAACTTGACTTTTTGAACGCTTTAGTCCCCCACAGGTCCCTCACAGGTCATAGTGATTTGCTGATGAAAATCTTGTTAAAATAATTTAATTTAATATTTTCATTTCTTTTTGTTTATTTATTTTTTTTTTTTATGGTTCCAACATGTTTCGCTACTTAACACACTTGCATGGCGCTGACATTGAATTTACGTAATTTCAAATTATTGTATTATATTTTCATCATTTATATTTTAAAACCAATTTTATATTTTATCCTCCCGCTTTGACAGAAACAAGTTTGTGGCTTAATCAGCTTCGAAATATTATTATATTTGCCGAATTGTTATTTAGTGTTAACATGCAATACCTTGTTGAATTTTGTGGAAAGTGGAATGTTTTGACACTAGAGGGTAGGAGGGAGAAAAAAGCTTGTTTTTAGCTAATGAGGAACCTGAGGAACCACAGTGTCCAGACACTCCGTTCCACTACACCAAAAACAAAAATGAAACCACGTTTCACAGAGTATATTTTGAATTAAATAAAACAATAACATATAATTCAATCGTTTATTCTCAGTACACATTCAAAGAAACTGTTGTCAAGTGCCTTTAGTCTACCCTTAAAAATAATATGTACATTATTGAAACATGAAGACTATCTCAAACATGAGTTACTTTCGATATTCGATAACGACCACGTAAATAACTACGGCCATAATAATCAATTTATTAAAGTAGTTTCTATACTGTCCATATAGCAGGACGAGGCAGGGGAACCTGAGAACCCTAGTGCACTCCTTTCCCTTAAGATTTTCGGTTCTCCACTTTCTGCCGAATTGAGGCATTGAATGCTGAGTGGCGGATCTCATCGCCGCCTTATTTATGCTAGGAAATGAGAATACTAAATATTAATTTATTATAAATATTTAATATTTTTAATTTTGGAGTAGGAATCGAACCCACAACCTGTCGCGTTTACAGTCGCACGTTTGTGCCTCTCCTGCGCCACGACAGGCCTCGAGTTTCTCGATATTTGACAATCGTTAACGAAGCGTAAAAAACATTTTCATTGGTATTGTTCCCCTTAACGATGATAGCTACTGTAGTTAAGAAGTGGCGTCACACTATAGTAACTCATGTTAGAGATAAGGATTGGTAAATGATAGATTATTGAGTTATATATAAAGTTTATGTGATTATTGAAGGCCAAGCGGTATGTAGTGGGATTCTTAGCTGTGCTCTACAATACTTTCTCTTACAGATTTAATTGAGTAAAAAAAAGTAAAATTTTATATATATATATATATATATATTTATTTATGGTTATACAGATATAAAGGCTACATAATTATTTAATTTCTTCTTATTATGTTCTTTGAACCCCAAATTGAGGCTGAGGGCGTCTACAATGACTCCCCATTGCGTTCAATATCATAATAATCAAAAATATAATATTTTTCGCAAATTAAATATATATTAATATTTAATTCTAAATTGAGCTCTTTAACAGAAAGTATTGTTGTAATTTATTTAACATTACCTAGTCTAGCGTAAAAACCGTTACATTATCAAACTAACACAGTCGTCTTTCTGACAAAAATATAACTTTTCTTCTACAAAATTGTCTTTACAATTAGTTTCCTATCTAATTTTGAATGATGTGAGAAATTTTTACTTTATACCTGCTCGAAGAACCAATTTTGGTCATAAATCCAGAATAAAAATATGACATGAAATTTAAAATTATTTTGTATGTAGTGACTATTATAATATAGTGGAATAGTGTTCCATTCTGGAAAGACAAAGTACTCGTATAGCGTTAACCTTTGACTATGGACGCGCGCTTTGGCAGACCGCTCACACTTTCAAATTGTTGTGTTTACCTCCTTTCTTGCACTTTTCGTGTCTGAAGCGCTCAGTGGTTTCGAATTTAGTTGCGGAAAGATTGTTAAGACAAATTGTTGAGACAGATTGATAAGTAATTTTGACTTTATGGTGTGTCAGACTGCACGTCCATAGGAGTTTTTTTTTTTTTTTTAACTTCACGCTATAACCCGCATATAGCAAGGTAGGCAGAGGGAACCAGAGAACCTAGTGTTAAGACACTCCATTCTCTTTCAACTATTCCGTTCCCCACTTTCCGCCGAATTGAGGCGGAACTCAACGCCGCACTTTGCCTTTGTTACCAAACCCAAGAAATGAAAATACTAAATTTCACATTTCCTGGTGTGGGAATCGAACCCACAACCTGACGCGTTTACAGTCGCACACTTGTGCTTACAAAAATATGACGTCCATAGTTAAAGGTTAAGTTCCAGTACTCAACATGCAATGTTTCGATATCATGTGGAAGGTAGACAACAAATTATCTTCCCTTATTACGTAAGAAAACGTGTTTAAATAAAAAATCGTATATAGCTAGATATGATTTTTTTGAATTTGTATTATTTCCGTTCTTCTTACAGTAAAAGTTTCTCACACCAAAAACCTCACGTAACTTATAAACCTCGCGGTATTGTCGGCGTATTTTACATCTAACCTCACTGATATATCCAAAGTACAAGTCACTTCGAAGCACACATTTGTCACTTTCATAGAAACTAGAAGCGTACAAATTTAGAATGTCTTCATCAAAATATGTTCAGCAAGCGGCGCTATGTTTGGTATCACGTCTTTGTTTTTAACAGTTTTTTTTCTATGCATTGTACACTTTTTTTGTTTAAGTCCTATTTCGGATTTATTATGAGTTGTCTTTATTTGAGTAGATATTGATAAATTGCGTTTTTTGTTCGCACAATTTTTTGGATCGCACGGATTTGTATCGACTATCACATTATTATCACTGACACCGTCTCTACTATTTATATCTTCACTTGTTTCTGGGTTTTTCCAGTCTTCTTCTCTTGCAGCACTCACTGCCAGTTGAGAATGGTCGAAACATTTTGTAGATTTCTGGACAAAAAAATAAGAATTAAGAAAATAAATAAATTAAAATTTATTTTAATTAAATTTAAGGAATTAAAATGCCTCAATTCGGCGGAAAGTGGGGAACGGAATTGTGGAAAGAGAATGGAGTGCCTTAACACTAGGTTATCTGGTTCCCACTGCCTACCCCGCTATATGCGGGATACAGCGTGAAGTTAAAAAAAATAAAAATAAAATAAGAACTAATTACAAATGTAAATATTTTTTAAGTGGAGTTTGGATCTATAGTTAGTCACTTTGATGCAGATTAGATTTGATGATTTGAAGAGATTAGATTATAATAGATTTTTTACAATTATACAACACATCACACAGGGCTCGAACCCACAACCTGTCGCGCTTACAGTCGCACGCTTGTGCATCTGCGCCACGACAGGCGTTTAGTGGAGATGAATTTATATGTTTAAAATGATATACAAACTCATATACACAGAAAATCATAGTTTCGATTCTTACAGTAGGATTCACAGCCTTGGAGTATATTTTGACGCGTCCTTCTAGCTCCAGCTTGAGTCGCCAATCTCTTAGGTAGGTGTGCGCCGCCGCTGAGCTGGGCCACCCGCGACGCCAAGTATGCCATCTATTTATTATATAAGAAAAGGTATATATACATACATACATAGCTTCACGCTGTATCCCGCATATAGCAGGGTAGGCAGAGGGAACCTAGTGTTGAGACACTCCGTTCCCCACTAAAACCTTTTAGTGGGGAACGGAGTGTCTCAACGACAACGGAGTGTATCATTTATGTATTACGCACACAATATTTTTAAACAAATGTTAAGTGGTAGAATTCATCGCCTTGCTTTATCCTACAAGGACAAATGAAAATAATTTTAATATAATTTTTCTCCCGAGAGAGATCAAACCCAGGACCTATTGTGATTCTAGTGTTGAGTGGTTAATGACGGACGCTTTCACTCGCTTTGGGTTATTGAGTTTAGAAAATTAAAATTACCAACAAATAAGCCATAAGTACTGAGGCATAAGTAGGCAAGGTCTTCATTCTTTTCAAATTTGGTAGAATATCTAAATTTAAAATTATGGACCATCGTGAGATAGCGTCTGACGGTAAACGCGGTTGATTGTGGGTTCGATTCTCACTTCGGGGATTGATTATATTTATTTTCAATACTCTGGGTACACATATTGGCACATTCAGGCGAACGGCGAAAACAGTGACTTGATATTAAATTCTCTTTGACTACCCTAATATATAAACGACTGTCGTGGCGCAGAGGCACAAGCATGCGACTGTAAACGCGACAGGTTATGAATTCGATTCCCACTTCAGGAAATGGAATTTTTCATTTCCTGGGTTTGGTAACAAGGCAAAACGCGGCGTTGAGTTCCGTCACTCAGCACGCAATGCCTTAATTCGGCGTAAAGTGGGGAACGGAGTGTCTTAACACCTAGGTTCGCTCTGCCTACCCTGCTATATGCGGGATACAGCGTGAAGATATGTATATATGTATGTAATATTAACAATACCGTCGCTCTTTGCTAAGCAATTCAAAACCATTTCACTTGCCGCTACCGTGCTTTTATTGCCGATCGGTTACATATCCAATATACGATGAACCTTTATTGTTTTATAAATGTTTCTGTATTAAAAAGATAAAAAAATTCATTTTAAACTGGTCGTTACAAACTATACGGATTTTCTAATTTGTTTTAAGTCAAATGTAGCGGTTATTATCTTTTTTTATGCCTATTTGCATTTTATAGCTCTTGATTGTTATTAAATACTTTTTAAAACGATATTGTAGGTAAATATCTATACTATGCCATTTTATTGTGTAATACAAATTTTATATGTAAATAATTAAAATTTAAAAAAAAAAGTAGATCGACTTTTGAAGTCGGTCTGATAATGATATACCAATAGATAATCACCAAATCAGACACTACACAAAACTGATTTCAAAAGAAGGAGGTAGGAGTTGGTGGTAGGAGGTTCGTCCTTCGTCTGGCTCGCGACCACTATCATGTCAAAGACGAACCGCCAAATATCTTATGATGTGTTCCGGTTCGATGGCATGTAAGCCAGGTTTTCCTTCCAACTCCATCCTTCCCAAAATGTGGTGGTTCCAAGAAGGGACTATCATTAATTATCCCTCCCTTCCATCTGTATCCTCTAGGTTATAACGCATCTAGTACATCTCTTGTGTTGTAGATGTTCATGGGCTTAGTTGCAACCACTTACCATCAGGCGGTCCTTCTGCCTGCTCTGCCATCCGGTATCCATAAAAAAAAAAAAAAACAAGGAGGGAGGTTCTCAATGGACTGTATCTTTTATATGTGTTATAGCATTACTTTTTATTGTGGATGAGAATCAATTTTGATTCTTGTTTTATATGATAGGTAGTGATTCTGATATGTTGGTCAATTTAGTTAAGATCTGACGAGTAGTTTTGTTTTTATTGGTGGGCCAAGATTTCACCTTTTAATGAATTTTATTTAAAATTGTTTTTTTTTTGCTTATTAAACAACGAACTTCAATAAATTCAATGTTCTATACATAACATTTCACATACATTTGCTCACAAAATATTATTTATAAATGAAAGTGAGTAGCTTCACGCTCGAAGGCACCTAACCTAAAAACCAAGTGTTAAGACTGTTATGGTGTGCGTGTTCGAGGAGATCAATTAAAGTCGACGGTCGGGTAAGCACTCCTTTTATTTCCAGGTATGCACGGTATTTATAATTTTAGAGGAACCAATTACAATCATCTTTTATTATTCACATACTAAATGTACTCCAATCAGCGTTGACCTTTTTCACACTAAATCTACGCCAATCAGCGTTGACCTTTTCTAACTCTACGCACCCCACAAGACACTCCGTTCTCTTAACATTTCCGATAAAATAAATGTAAATAAAAACATTAGCATAAACAAATATTAATTCATTAATAAATTTAATACTAGATCATCGTCAATCGCATGTTATTATTAATAATTTGATTTTGATCACTATATATTGTTCTATTCATATATGAATAACAAACCTAACTGAAAATCTATAAAAGCGTGACCTCATGTACAGCTGTCCACTTTACTGCTATTAAAATTAATATTTAAATCTATGAAGTCGTAGACACATGTGACAGTAAACGCAGGAATTTGTAGGTTCGATTCCCACTCCAGGAAATGTAAATATTAATTAATATTTAGTATTTTCATATTCCTCGCTCTGTTAAGAAAGCAAAGCGCGGTGTTGAGTTCCGCCACTCATCACGCAATGCCTCAATTCAGTGGAAAGTGGGGAACTGGAATATTAAAAGAGGACGAAGTGTTTTACACTCCCTTCTCTTCAACATTTTCGTTCCCCACTTTACGCCGGATTGAGACATTGCGTGCTGAGTGACGGAACTTAACGCCAAGCTTTGCCTCGTTACCAGACCCAGGAATGAAAATACTAAATGATATTTAAAATTTAAATGACAATAATTTTAATATAATCTATTCCTCGAGTGAGAATCGAACCTACAACCAATCCCGTTTACAATTAAATGTTCCCCACCGCGTTACGATGGTCTACAAAGGCATTGTAATACAAATATAATGAAATTTCGCATAAATATTTAAAAATTAGTATTTAAGCCCGCACAATTTTTGATTATTTCAAATATTTTCTTCACTTTTTTTGTTTTTTTTTTTTTTAACTTCAAGCTGTATCCCGCATATAGCGGGGAAGGCAGAGGGAACCAGAGAATCTAGTGTTTCCTCACTCTTGTTCCGAATTAAGGATGGTAAGAGGGGAACGGAGTGTCGTGTCACTAGGTTAAATCTCTAACTACCCTGATATGCTAAATAAAGCATAGCAATGTTTTTTTTAATTATTTTGAATAAATAATGAACAAAACCCTATCTGTATAAAGTATCTATATACAACTTAATTGACAGGAATATTTATTTACTTCTAAGAAGTAACTGGAATATTTATATTCAAAGGATCGAATCATTCTTAAAACAAGAAAATATATTGAGTAAAATAATTCAATGTAATTTAATATCAATTTATATAAAGATTTAGAAAAGGTATCAAATATCAATAATAAATAAAAAATATGCCAGGAACAATAAGTGTTACGTGTCTAAGTCAAACAAGTGCTTTGTTCAGTAAATAATGAAATCAAAAAGAAACAATATGATTGTGGTAAAAATATTCATCTTTCTTTCACCGAGTCTTACTTTCAATTCGTATATCGTAGACAATTGAAGGCCATTTTGGTTTAGTGGGTCTTCTCTCTTGTTTAAGTCTTTGTAAACATAATTGGTTATGGGTTCGGTCTTTACTGGGGTAAAAATTATATTTAAATTATTTTCAATTCCCAGGTCTGGTTGGGCAAAAGTAAAAAAAAACGCGGCGTTGAGTTCCGTAACTAAAAAAGCAATATCTAGAGTTCGATCGGAAGATGGAGAAGGGAGTGTCTTGACACTAGGATCTCTGACTACCTGTGATATGCAGGCAAAATTTTAAAAAATATATCTCACCAAACTTAATTTTTTTTAACTTCACGCTGTATCCCGCATATAGCAGTGTAGCTAGAGGGAACCTGATAACCTAGTGCTAAGACACTCTGTTCTCTTTCAACAATTCCGTTCCCCACTTTTCACCGGATTGAGACATTGCGACCTGAGTGACGGATCTTAACGCCGCGTTTTATACGACCGGACTGGATAAAAAAATATATAATCATTCTTTCCAGTGGAACTCATAAACAATAATGTTTACAGTCAATCTCTGCCTTATTGCACCACGATGCATGATAAATAGTCATCTGGTATCAAAAGATCCTTAATAAACTAACTTTTTTGCCTCCAATTGATTGAAAACATCCAAATTAAGTAAGTCCCAAGACAAAGGAGTGTGAAAACAAAAAAAAAATCACGTACACACATAATTCTTAAAAGTAAAATACATATATTTTGACGCAACGTTATGAAATTTTTCATTGCCCCGCGGCTCCGTTCCAATTACCTAAACTCACAAGCGAAACAAATTTTATATATTTTTCTCTTCATACCTATTCTTATATTTTTGTAATATTTCTATGCTTTTTTTTTGTTAAAATAAAAGTTCAAATAAAGATTTTTTTTAAAGTGTGGTACCGCATAATTTTATACTGTGGGAACTGATTTTGATGATTATCTTTAAATATAGTTAGGGCTTCTAATGTGGTCCATTTAAATTTGATTAAGATCTGATGATTAGTTTTCGAGCTATTCGTAATAATGTTACTCTTAAGAGTAATCTCCTAATATTGTAAGAAGTAAGAGTGATCTAAAGATCATTTGTTAAAATTTTAATTATAATAATAATAAATAAATAAAAACACTTTATTGCACATAATACATAAAGTATAGCAAAGTGACAAACATGTAAGTAAGCAAAGGCGGCCTTATCACCAAAAGTGATCTCTTACAGGCAACCATTATTGATTGCGTACTTATGTGAGACATCTTGTTGGCGGAAAACAGTGCAATATATATATATATATATATATATACATATATATGTTAGGGAATAATGACTAAAGAGTATTTACTATTTATA
>JAKGSA010000411.1:24210-68297 GCA_033558755.1 Philaethria dido | reverse complement strand
TATATATATATATATATATATATATATATATACACACATATACATATATATATAAATATAAATAAATAATAATAAAGTAAGATAATACATAGACTACAATGTAAGATAGTGTTTTTTGAGACGATATTTAAATATATTAAGAGATGACGATTGTCTAATATAACGTGGTAGTTCGTTCCATAGCTTCACTGCCTTAACAGTAAATGTTATACTCGTATAGTACTCTCTAACCTAACTTAACAATTTAAAGTTTATGGATATCCACCATACTCTCAGAACAAGCGTTTATATATTGTAGGATCTACTAGTGTGTTTGTTTCCATTTAAATACAAAAATAATTATTTGTATAAACAATGAATTACTTATTATATCTACTTATTGCTTTTAGCGGGGTACTCAGAGAGAACGGAGCGCCAAACTCTACGGTCCCTGCATACCTCTTACGACTCGTGCACAATGATTGACCTCTTCATACGTGCCCTCCCAGAGGTTCTCATGCTTTTTACATGGCCATCTCCAGTTTCATTAATAGTGTGTTCTCGAAGGTCAATCAAATTCCCTCCTACCTCTCTTGCCTCTTATAAAATACAAAAATTAAAATAATAATATACCTTGTTAACAGCTGTAACGTTCTCGATTTCTGTCCCAAGCTTCTATACATGAGGGCAGTCGATCGAAATGATATGAGGTCCCCTCTAACTGTTTTGTCGAAGTTACGGTTTTTGAAACTAAGTCTTGTTGCTTCCAGAAAATATTTTGCGGCTGCACTTGGTAAGCCTGTGAGATAATATAGAAATATATTAGTTGAGATGCTAAAAGAGAAAGAAAACCTACTTCAAATGTAATGTATTAAAAAAGTACAATTATTACGAATAACTCATAAATTATTTGTCAGATCTTAATTAAATTTAAATGAGACATCGTCAGAATCGTTCGATTCCCACTCCAGGAAATGTAAAATTTAGTATTTTCATTTCTTGGGTTTGGTGACAAGGTAAAGCGCGGCGTTGAGTTCCGCCACTCAACACGCAATGCCTCCATTCGGCGAAAATTGGGGAACGCAATTGTTGAAAGAGAATGGAGTGTCTTAACACTAGGTTCTCTGGTTGTGGTGTAAACTACATTTGCCAATTACCGAATTTGAGATTTCCGTTTAGTGGCGGAACTCAACGCCGCACTTTGTCTTACCAGAACGGAATAGAATTTAGTTATCTTTTTAAAATTAACTAAGTATAAACATTGTATATGTAAAACTCGAACAGTCTAGCCAAAATTAGCCTAAACAACAAAGGCTGGTAGCATTTGGCGCTCCGTTCTCTCTGACTACCCCACTAGAGATAAAGCGGAGAGCTAAGAAGAAGAAGAAAGAGAATGAATAATTTAAGAATTATCACAATCAAAAATCAAACTTGTTACATTCGTGAAACGTGAAAGCTAAGAAATGTCTAGCTTTAGACTTCCATCGATATTTATGTTATCAGATTTATGAAGTCTTTTGTTAAAGCGTCAAAGTTAAAAGGGTAAAGTATTTTAAGTTTAAATGAGCCTATCAGTATTCTAATATTCTGCGATAGACGAATTCTTGTTGAGTAGTTTAGGAAAATCATTCTGTAAAATTTAGGAAAGGGAATATTTTGTGGAACACTTCATTTTCCACTTTTCGCCTGAACTAGTGTGTTGAATTGTGAAACTCAAGGCTGTGTTTTGATCTTACCATTTGGAAGAAATAACAACCATTTAAAAATGGACAACTGTTTTAAATCTCTGAGTGGAAATATAATAAAATCATAATATTATTACGATTACATACAATAGATTAATTTTTAATAATTAAAATATGAACAAAAAAGATAACCGAATTCCAATAAAGTGCATTAAAAAATAACATTTTAACAAATAACTTAAAAACTACTCTTCTCAGAAGCACTAGCCTATACATACAAAAAAGCCTAGCCATCATACAAAAATCCTCATCAAAATCGGTTCACCCAATAAAAAACTATACGATACTACTACGAACTAACACACATAAAAAATACAATCAAATAAGAACCTTCTTTTTATAAAATCGGTTAAAATAAGTCAAAATCAGCTTACCTTTCGTTCTCAGCCAGTTTCCATAAAGCACATAATGCTCCCAATTGTGAGGCTCAAGTTCAACGAGTCTTGTAAGAATTTTCCGTTTTTCAGTTTCAGGCTTCAATGTCAGCAGTTCCACATGTGCTTGCACGAAGCGAGGCTGTAATACTATACAGCGTTCTAGCATTATGATTGCTTGCGATGTCCGACCACTTTTTCTAAATTTTATGAAAAAAATGTGTTATTTATTATATTTTCTAATAGAATACATATTTTAGGTTATTTTTCTTTGTTAACTTCATACTATGACCCGCATATAGCAGGGTAGAGAGAGGGAACCAGAGAACTTATTGTTAAGACACTCCGTTCTCTTATGATCCGTTCCTCACTTAGGTGAATATATTTTTAAAAATTTTAAGCATAGTAGGATGGTGAGTCAAATAACGAAACTCACGGCGCTTAGTTTTGCCAGAGTAAATAGAGATAGTTTTAATATAACCATTGTTCAAGTGGAAATTGAACCCATAACTACTCGTGTTTACAGTTAGGTGCTGTCTCACTGTGCTGTGATGGCCCAATGTATTACCAATATATTAAATAATGGCAACGATTGCACAATATATAGACTTATATTTTATTTATTTTTAGCTTCACACTGTATCCCGCATATGGCGGGGTAGGCAGAGGGACCCTGAGAAAACCTAATGCTAAGACACTCCGTTCTTTTAATATTTCGGTTCCCCACTTTCCGCCGAATTGAGACATTGCGTGTTTGTTGACGGAACTCAACAACGCGCTTTGCCTTGTTACCAGAGCAAGGGAATGAAAATACTGAATATTAAATATTTCCATTTTCTGGAAGTGGAATCAAACTCATTACCTATCGCACTTACAGTACGCTTACGCCTCTATGCCACAACAGGCCTTAAATAGTAATATAAACGCGTCCTTTCAATTTTAGCTGCATTTTAATAATTTATTTAAACTTCTCATTATTTAGTGTACAAACGACCACTACAATAACACTGTGAAATTATGTGGTTACGTTTTACGAATTTTGTTCTGTTTGTTTTATGTTAAATTAATGATATTTCAAATTGTATATTTGAAATGTTTTGAATTATTGTTTAAATATTATTAATTTTCACGGAAAATGCACAATGCTTAGTGTTTAATTGTGTTTAAGTGCGCTGAGTGGCGGAACTGAACGCCGCGCTTTGCCTTGTTACCAAACCCAGGAAATGAAAATGCTAAACTTTTACATTTCCTGGAGTGGGAATCGAACCCTCAACCTGCCACGCTTACAGTCGTACGCTTCTACCTGCATCACGACTGACCCAATAGTATCGACTTAAATTTATAAATATATACGATACATTCATTAAATATGTTTTCATTCATCAAGTACTACATTTCGTTTCAATTAGTTTTTACGTAATAAATTTCATATACAGTATGTGATTTAATTGGGGCCTCTTTTTATAATTTAAACTAGTTATTCACCATGACTTTTTATTGAATTTTATTTGAAGAATATTTTTATTTATATATTTTTTTAGCCTTAGGTTGTGTCGCGCATATAGCAGGGTCGGCAGAGGAAAGTTTATGTGGGTAACGGACATCTTGAGAGAACGGAGTGTCTTAACACTAGGTTCTCTGGTTCCCCCTGCCTACCCTGATATTCTTTAAAGCTATATTTTAATTATTACTTAAATTTTTATTTTAATCTATATCCATAGTGGCACAAAAAACGCGTAAATAAAAACGCGATTGGTTGTGAGTTCAATCCTTATTCAACAATAAAATATTAATTATTATCAATCCCACAAAGGAGGTAGGGGGAGACCTCGGTTGACCTTCGAGAACACACAGTATCAATGATACTGGAGGAAGGTCACGTAAAAAACATGAGGACCCCCTGGAGGGCATGCATGAGGACGTTAATGACTGTGGACGAGGCGAAAGATGTATGCAGGGACCGTAGCGTTTGGCGCTACGTTCTCTCTGACCACGTGAAGTTAGGTGGGTTAATTAGATATTATCAATCCCAGCGAAGTGTCTTGACACTTGACACTACCTTTACCCTAACTACTTAGCTGTTTTTCTTTTTTTTTCTCTATATAACGTGACATTGTTGAAGTGATTTGTGAAAGCGCCATAATTAAAGAACTGATCTAAACTAAGCTGATTTTTTTTATTTTCAATACCCTATCTATTATAGCTATACAAAGCGTGGTGTTGAATTCCGCCAATACGTAAAACCTTGATTTCCGATGGAAGGCGGATATCGAAGTGTTTTCACACTTAGTTTACTTTGTCTATGTTATTGCCTTTATTTACCAAATTTTAGGCAATAACATATTAAAAATAGTAACATTAATTTTTTTTTTAATTACTTACTTATAAAGCTTCCCAAGGTTGTAATGCGCGTTAACATGGTGCCTGTTATACTTGATGGCCTGTAAGAAGTGTTGCTCAGCGTTTTCCGCACTCACTAAAGTACCTATATTGTTGTGTGCACTCGCGTATGTTGGCCATAGCCTGTGAAAAAATGTTATTTTTACAATAATACAATAAAAAACACATTAAATTGAATTTTTGTAACTTCAAGCTGTACCCTGTATAAATATTTAATATTTTCATTTTCTCGCTCTGGTAATAAGGCTAAACGCGGCGTTTAGTTCCGCCACTCAGAACACAATGCCTTAATTCGGCAGAATGGAGTGTCTTAAAACTAAGTTTACTTTAGCTATGTAAAAATATGCGTGAAACTAAAAAAATATATAAAATCAATTGTGAACATAATGCGGATTAATTATGTATTAATTATAATATCATAATGAAGCTCATAATGAATAAAGCTTTCGTGCAAGCTTAATCAAAATATACTATATATTTAAATTTTCAACTTTTGCCTATAGCTTAAAAAGGATAAATTTAATTACATACATACATACATAGCTTCACGCTGTATCCCGCATAGAGCAGGGTAGGCACAGGGAACCTGAGATCCGAGTGTTAAGACACTCCGTTCCCCACATTCCGCTGAATTGAGGCATTGCGTGCTGAGTGGCGGAACTCAACGTCGCACTTCGCCTTGTTATCAAACCCAGAAAATGAAAAATTCCATTTGCTGCCGTAGGAATCGAACTCACAACCTGTTGCGTTTACAGTCGCACGTCTGTGCCTCTACGCCACGGTAGGCGATTTTTCGTAATAAATTTGCTTATTTTTTTTTTACAGCTTCACGCTTTCTCAAAAATAACAATAATATCTGCTATTTATGTAAAAGCAGACTATCAAAATTACACGAGGTACACGATTAGCTAAGTATTTCTTTGACAAAAGATTTAGTATTAAGTCGAACTAGTTCGCAATTAGCGCTACGAACTGAGCCCCTCAAGCAGTGACTTAGACTAGAAAGTACTATTGAAATTTTACTAATAAACTAAATATAAATTTGAGACCATCCTAGCACAGTGCGACAGCGTATGTACTTTAACTCGTTTGGTTGTGGGTTCGATTCCCACTCTGAGCATTCCCAAAGAAAATTAAAATAAAATAATTTTAGCATTATCATTCGATTATATTTAAATCATTTGTTTTTTTTTATCCCGCTCTGTATCCCGCACATAGCATGATAGGCAGATAGAACTCGAGACCCTAGTGTTACGACACTCCGTTCTCTTAAAATTTCTGTTCCCTACTTTCCACTAAATTGAGGCACTGCTTGCTGAGTAGCGGAACCCAACGTTGCCCTTATCTTTGTTACCAGAGCGAGGATAAGAAAATACAAAATAATAATTTAAGTTTCCTAGAGTGAGAATCGAACTCAAAACCTATCGCGTTTACTGCCGCACGTATGTGCCTTTGCGCCACAACAGGCCTCTTAATTTTTTTTTTAGTTTCATTCTGTATCCCACACATAGCAGGGTAGGCAGAGGAAACCTGAGAGCCTAGTGTTAAGACTCCATTCTTTTCAAACATTTCCATTCCCCACTTTCTAGATTTTTTTAATTTCCATATTTTAGGAGCATAAACCTACGGTATAGGTATCCGTTTCCGTCACAGTGGCATAAGTATTGATTACCACAAGAACAATATTATACATATAAAAATATTCTTATTATTGCGGCGTTGAGTTCCGCTACTCAGCACGCAATGCCTCAATTTGGCGGAAAGTGGGGAACGGAGTGTCTTAACACTAGATTCCCTCTGCCTACCCTGTTATATACGGGATACAACGTGAAGCTTTGTATGTATGTATGTATGTATACATATATTATTCTATCAAAGTCCATAGTAGCTATGTAAACCAAATACCTCACATATACCTGTTACCCACTTGGCTTACCTCAAAGCTTCTTTATAGTGTTTGATAGCGTTGTCTTGCTGTTCCGTCTCGCGTAGAAAGTTGCCGAAATTGTAATGCAGTTTCGCATTTTGGGGTAAAGTCACTAAATCCGCCCTGAAACAAAACACATTTGTATAATTTGTGAAATACAAGAAAAAAGTGAAGAGGTAAGCCTTGGCTTTAACTTTGTATGGAAATAAATGGTTATTTCCCATGTTTGTATTAACATGTTTATGTATGATGGGTGTATTTTTGTTGGTATGTTTAGGGTTAATGCCTGTCGTGCCGCATAGGCACAAGCGTGAGACTGTAAACGTGACAGGTTGTGGGTTCGATTTCCATTCCTGGAAAAGGAATTTTTAATTTCCTGGATTTGGTAACAAGGCAAAGCGTGGCGTTGAGTTTCGCCACTCAACAGGCAATGCCTCAATTCGGCGGAAAGTGGGGAACGGAGTGTCTTAACACTAAGTTCCCTCTGCTTACCCTGCTATATGCGGGATACAGCGTGTAACTATGTATGTATGTTTAGGGTTACATTTTTTCTATAGAAGTGTTAAATAGATTCTAGTATCGAGGCACTCCGTTCTCAATTATTCGCCTGAAATTGAGACTTGCGCATTGATTGGCGGATTTTAACGCCGCCTTTTGTCGTAACCGAGCTAAGAACTCCTGATTAAAATTAATATACTCAAAGACCCAATTAAAAGCGATAAATTACATATTAATTGACGGAATTCAACGCCTTGCATTGTTTACTAGAACGGAGAAAAAAAGTTCAGATATAATCATTCCTCAGAATGGATTCAACCCACCGTGGTTGGAACCAACCGTGTTTACAGTCAGTTACTGAGCTACGATAGTCTCATCTATGTTTAGGTTAAGTTTTGAAATTATTATGTTTTATATTAAATATGTTTGATAATTACTCTTTGGTTGTAAATTTTGATAAGTACTGAAATATGAGATATAGTTTTTTAAAGGTTTTCTTTATGTTTCTCCCGTATATTGGGGAATTAATGTTAAGACACTCTGCTTTCAACTTTTGTTTTATAATAATCATAATATTTTTTTTTGTAAAACTGGTGTATTCTTTTTTTACACGTTTTACGTTTATCCTTTTTTAAATCAATCCCAAGCAAATATTCGTAGAAAACTGTTGCTTGCAGTGACTGAAATCGATTAATTGACAATTGAAATGAAGTACTGTATCTGTATATCCCCATGTAAAAAAAATGACACACCCATCCACATTTTACCTGAGTCTATATTACTTAATTTAAACGTATTTTGCTTACTCCTACACAAATTTTATTTATATTTCAACCATATTAAGTTAGAATTTTTCACGTAAAAATAAAAGGGGAAAAGAGCTAACATATCAATTTAATACTTTCTTCGCCCCTTCCGACTATGTCGAGTAATGCATCATGATTATGCGGGTTTGGGAACCTTTCTGAATACTTTGCAACTCTTTTGGACCAACGTTTAAATGTACATATTTAAATGTTGATTTTTGTATATTTGAATTTTTATTTTTGGTGAAAAAAGAATGAAATTGTAATAATTATTGTAATGGTTGTCACTGCATAGAGAGAACGTAGAGCGAAGACACTCCGTTCTCCATTTTTTGCTAAATTAAAGATATTGCTTTGCTTACAGATCCAAAGCAATAAAATAAAAATAATTTAAATATCATTCATTTAAATGGGAATCGAATCCAAAACCATTTCATTTACATTCAAATACTGCCCCATTGTGCCATGATGGCCTCAGTCAGTGCTAAATTGTTAAATCATATGTAATTTCATAAAAAATATACATTTTTTTTAGCTTCGCGCTGTATCCCGCATATAGCAGGGTAGCCAGAGGGAACCTGAGATCCTAGTCTTAAGACATTCCGTTTCACACTTATCGCCAACGCCGCGCCTTGCCTCGTTACCAAACCCAGTAAATGAAAATACTAACATTTCTTGGAGTGGGCATCGAACCCACAACCTGTCGCGCTTACAGTCGCACGGTTGTGCTTCTGCGCCACGACAGACGTTATTATTCTTATTTTTCATTTACATCCGCATCAATTAATTGTAAGTACGATTGATTGTGGGTACAATCCCTACTCGGTAAGAAGAAAACGAAGTGTTAGGACATTCCTTTCTCCACTTTCCGCTCAACTTGTTTTAGGACACTAAGTATACCCTGGTAACTTCCCCCAATTAGACAGATATACGTATTGAAAGATATAAGATATAAATATCTGACAAAACGAAGCACACCTAAAATACATTTCCCCAAAATATATTTGAACCCACTATCACTAAAATACAAAAAAAATCATTTACCTTAGCAAAGTAGCTCGATCCTTCCAATCAGTATTACGTCTATGTGTTCTCGCGACTCCACTTGCCGCTAGTACCGCGAGACCGACAACTAAGAACACTTTGGAGCCCGGCTTGGAATACCACATTAATTGTACCCCATACGCTGTTATTATTACACTGCCAACACTGAAAGTCATACTTTAGTTATTTTACATATATAGTAACTTATATAGTATATTTTTCTTTTTTTTTAACCTAGTGTTAAGACACTCTATTCTCTTTCAACAATTCCGTTCCCCACTTTCCGCCGAATTGAGGCATTGCGTGCTGTGTGGCGGAACTCAACGCCGCGCTTTGCCTTGTTACCAAACCCAGGAAATTAAAATACTAAACTTTTCATTTCCTGGAGTGGGAATCGAACCCACAACCTGTCGCCTTTGTGCCACGACAGGTGTTATAGTAACTTATATAGTATAATGAACACAAAATACTAAAAATAACTAATATATAAAAAGTAAGGTAAAAAGTTTTCTAAAAATAAAGGCCATCATTAGAACAGTGAAAATCGAATCTGGAACCAATCGTTTATAATCATGTAAACGAGAGGTTGCAAATTCAACAACGCAGGCAGGGATTGATGATTTTCAATTATTTTCATTTTATCGCTATAGGGTAGGACAAAGCAAGGTGTTGAGTTCCACCAATCAACACGCAATTTCGCAAATTCGAGCGGAAGGAGAAACAGAGTGCCTTAACACTATTTTTTCCCTATACCCTGTAATGCAGGAAAAAGCGTGAAGATACAAAAAATGCACAAAAAAAATAATATAAACGTATACTAACCTTGGTATATACAAAACACGTTCCGCAATAACAAACCCGACTGTGACAAGTAGATTGCTTGCTGGCACGAAAGGCACCACCAGCAGTAATAGACCAATCACAGCAGGCGTGTGTCTTTGTACCTAGGAAGAAAAAAATCTTAGTATTGCATGAATTCATACAGGTAAACCCAAAGAGAGAAGCTTGGAGTAGTGGCCTTTGTGACCCAAAGGCCACTAAGGCCTAAGGGTCCCTTTTAAAATGTGCCTTAACGCTTGTCTTCACTATCCGAGGGCCTCTACTTAAAAAAACCATGGATTTATGTGGGTGCCAGGCCATTCGCGTTGCAGAAAGGAGCCTCTCAGGAGCAAACGGTACCTAGAACTTGTGACCCAAGTATAGGCTTGAAAAGCCCCTTTAAAAAGCACAATAAATTTCACCCCTCTCCAATGCCCGAGCTCTTTTCTATTTGCATTGTGTTGTGTATTATTTAATGCATAATTTGGTATTATTTGTCTTACCAGTGTGAAGAAATGAAAATAATTTAAATATAATTATTTCCTCGAGTGGGAATTGAACCCAACCACTAGCGTTTATAGTCAGATGCTATCCCACTGTGCCATGATGGCTTGAAATAAGATTTTCAAGAGACGACAAGCTGAGCGATGCTACTAAGGCAAATCTCGTTAGTGTGTTGCGGGCTATAATCTTTAATCTTGCTTAAGTTTGCTAATTTAGCATTTTTAAATGACGAATATTTTAAAAGCAAAGGAAAGACTTGTTATTAACCGACAAAAATGGAGGAAGTTCTCAATTTTTTCTTTTTTATTTTTTTATGTGTATTACCATAACTTTCTACTGAGTGGGCCAATTTCAATGATTCTTTTTTATATGATAAGTTAAGATTGGACAAGTAGTTTTAGAGATGCTCCTCATAATTTAACTTTTAAGTGCATTTTAGTTAAAATATTAATTATTTTTATATAAAATATTATTGTAAGTTTAGCAAAAACCACTCGAATTATGGAGTTTTTGATTCATTTTTTTTTTTTCAATTTTGATGATTATTTTCAATGATAGCTAGTTCTTCTTGTGTAGTCTCATTTAAATTTAATTAAGAACTAACGAGTAGTTTTTGAGTTATTCGTAATAATTGAACATTTAGGTGGATTTTAGTTAAAATCTGTTTTCTTTTTTTGTTATTATTTTATTTATTTTCTCGTAAAGCAATGGCAATGTAACAGTATACATTTTTATAGCTTCACGCTTTATCCATATCCTCGTATTAAGACACTCCCCTCTCCACTTTCCTCCTAAATTTAAAACATTGTAAGATGATCGGCGGAACTCAACGCCGCGTTTTATTTCACTAAAGGAAAAGACTTAAAATAATTTATACATATTTCTCATAAAACACATCTTCCGTTCCAAATTTCATCACAAAACAACATAATATTCAGCATCGCCGCTCGTAATTATATATTTGATATAAAATCAAAGAGATCAGACATCAATCACAGTGTTATTAACGTTAGCAAACACATTATATAAATTACACAGAGGGCCTGTTTCAATCATTTTCATATAAAATATTACGTTTAGCGAGAACCATTCGAAGTATGGAGTTTTTGATTCATTAATTTGTTTTCTATGTTGATGATTCTTTTCAATGATAGCTAGTGCTACTGGTATAGTCTTATTAAAATTTTGTTAAGAACTGACGAGTAGTTTTCGAGTTATTCGTAATAATTGTTCTTTTTTGTTATAATATTAATTATTTTATATAAAATATTACGTTTAGCAAAAACCATTCGAAGTATGGAATTTTGGAATTGTTAATTTGTTTTCAGTTTTTGTATCTATCGCTTTTTGTAGACGATATTTTTTATTTTAGTTTTTATTTCTTTTTATCTATCAATGTTTGTAATAAAATCTTACATGATTATTTTGACCTACTTCTATTTCCCATCCAATTTGCTTGAAAATTTGCACACGTGTCCAGATCTGACGACAATACAATATTATCATGGCATATAACTGCTCTCCTTCTGTTTCTTTTTTAAACTGATATCAGTTTCCCAAAGAAAATGCACTATAAAATGCAGTATAATATTACAAATAACTCAAAAACTTCATTCAAATGGAACCATATCATAAACTCAAGCTATCATATACAAAAATAATCATCAAATTTTTTTCACCCGATAAAAAAAACAACCCAATTGATAGCCCTCTCTTTTTTATGAAGTCGATTATAAATATAAAATAAAAAGAGACTTCTAAATTTTCATAATTTCACTTCTATAGTCTGTATAATTGGAGTTTAACTTACCTCCAAATCAGCCAAACATCTATAGCACAATAACATCAAAGCTCCAAAAGCAGCGCACGTAATTAAGTTACGTGGATCCCATCCACTTGTTACGAGTGGTACTGAACCCATTTGCCAATCGTGACTTAGCGACCACGGACACAGGAGCAACCACCAGTTGAATGCAGCCAGGTAGCAAAATGTCATTAATCTGAAAAAAAAGTTTATTTTAATAAAGTGATTTTTTATTAGTATTAATGATAATTAACTAGATATAGTTTTTTTTTAACTTCACGCTGTATTCCGCATATAGCAGAGTAAGCAGAGGGAATCTGACAACCTAGTGTTAAGACACTCCGTTCTCTTTCAACAAATCCGTTCCTCAATTTCCGCCAGATTGAGGCATTGCGTGCTGAGTGGCGGGAACTCAACGTTTCGATTTGCCTTGTTACCAAACCCAGCAAATGAAAAAAAAACCGTTTCCTGGGGTGGGAATCGAACCCACAACCTATCGTGTTTACAATCGCACGCTTGTGCCCCTGCGCCACGACAGGCGTTAGTTAGTTATAATAGATATAGTTAGCAAGTAATTTAACGAAAATCTATATTTTTTTAGCTTTAAGAAAACCTAATGTAAAGATACTCCGCCTGGATACTCCTAGACATTATATCCCACCTTTAGAATTATAGTGACCTACGAGTTAAAAAATATCATTTTTTTGGAAATGTCAATATAGATTTGTACATTTAAGTTTTTTGAAAATAATTTATTATTTTAAAATTATATTTTTTCTTGTTTTAATCAAAAATGTTAAAGATCGTTGTCTTAAGTCGTTTCGTGGCAAAAAATTAATATTACGATTTTTTTGAGGTTGTGGGTTCGATTCCTACTCCAGGGAATGGATTTTTCATTTCCTGGGTTTGGTAACAAAGGCAAAGCGCGGCGTTGAGTTCCGCTACTCAGCACACAATGAAGTATAGAATACCTCAATTCGGCGGAAAGTGGGGAATAGAGTCTTAACACTTGGTTCTCTCTGCCTACCCTGCTATATGCGTGATACAACGTAAAGCTATGTATGTATGTACGATTTTTTGATTAGGTCCATATAATTCTAAAGGCACGATATGTTGAGTGGCGGAACTCAACACTACGCTTTGGTTTAGCAGATAAGAACCTATTATAAATTTCTTGAGTTTAAGGGAGTACCTTGGAGTATACGGGAGGGCTAAAAGACTTTTTTCTTTTTCCTAAATACCCAAGAAATCAGGACAAAGACGGGATTTAAGATCTTATAGTCCATTAGTAGCTAGTTTATATATGTCCCCAATGAATAATCACGAAATAAAAAAGCAGCTTCATGGTATATGCCGCATAGCAGCATTCAGCATTGTTCCAATCACTGCCTCTACTAGGAACTGAACCCAGAATCACATCCACAACCACTACGCCTCGATGGTCTCTAACCATGGACCAAACAAGATTAGCTTAAAAGTAGGTAAATTCAAAGTCGAAATTTCATAATTTATACCACACCATTGTGAAGTTCGGCGTGCTTCACTTGACATTAATTTACGTTCTATTGTATCGTTGCCAACTTCTAACTCGGTCTAATTTGTTTTCTCTTGTTAGCCCCCGACCCCCGTAGTAGATAAACTCACCCGCTTAACTCGCCCGCCAATGTCTTTGGGTATGATTTGAAAATCATTAAACTTAGGGCATTGATGGTAAAAAGTACTTAATTCGTGCTAATATTATGAATGAGAAAGTTTGTGAAAATGTCTGTTTTTTACGCAAAAGCTACTGAATGAATTTAGATGAAACTTTACAGCAATACAGCTCATTCATCAGAATAACACATAGGTTAATATATTACGTCAAAACAACTCAACCAATTATCATAAAACTTTGTGCACATGTTCTTAGATGTATTACAAAGGATATACACTAACTTCACGCTGTATCCCGCATATAGCAGGGTAGGCAGAGGGAACCAGAGAACCTAGTGTTACTCCACTCCGTTCTCGTACAACAAATCCGTTCCCCACTTTTCACCGAATAGCAATAGCATATACACTACTTTTTAAATATTAATTCAATTATTCTCCATTGATAACGCGAGCGGAGCCGCGTGTAACATATAATACAAGTTGTTATGAGAAAGTTTGTAAGCATGGATGGATGTTTGTTAGTCTGTCAGACAAAAACAACTGAACATATTTAAATAAAACTTTATTGTGATATATCTGATACATCAGAAGAACACATAAGTTAGTGTGCGACTCATATAATATATTTTACGAAAGTTGATTAATCTTCGTATTTTTATCACACTTTCACGCTAAAACTACTGAACATATTTAGATGAAACAGTAATACAACTTACATACGTAGCTGTATTCCACATATAGAATGGTAGGCAGAGGGAACCTAGTGTTAAGACACTCCTTTCCCTACTTTCCGCCGAATTGAGGCATTGCGTGCTGAGTGGCAGAACTCAACGCCGCGCTTTGTCTTATTACTAAACCCAGGAAATGAAAAATTCCATTTCCTGGAGTGGGAATCGAACCCACTACCTGTCGCGTTTACGGTCGCAAGCCTCTGCACCATGACAGGCGTTATAATACAACTTATACATAAGAATAACAGATAGGCAAAAAATTATATGGATTTCGTGTAATTTAACAATATTGTAACTTTAAGCTACACACATATCGTATATAATATCACCTAATACTCAAGTTTTTTTTATCGGTAAGAACCGAATGGCTCAAACACTTGGATTTACTGCCATTGCAAAAAATGTGTTAAAATAATATTTTCACATATACATTCGAAAATGATTTCATGAAATTCTCTGAAATACAGCATGAAAAACCGTTTCAAACGGATTTAAGCTGGTTTTTTTTCGTTGGGCACTCAACAAGTTAACAATTTGTATAAGCACGCTGCAGTGAAGAGTCAATTATTGTGGTACTAGTGGAGATCAAATTGATACTTATTAATATATTTTTTTTGGATAACACCAATAGAGGTTCAAAGCGTAGTGGAACAGCGACTGACTGTAAACGCGATTGGTTGTGGATTCATATCCCATTTTGGGAATAATTATTTAAGATATTTTAACTTCTCCAAACGCGGTGTTAAGTTCCGCCATTTAACACGTAATGTCTCGAAATCAGGCGGAGAGTAGCGAATGGAGTGTTTTGACATTTTGACTATTCTGATATATGGCAGAGTGAAGATTCTTTTTTTTATATTTTGAAAGAAAAGTATAAAGGACATGGCGATGTAGTGTAATAGCATTTCATTGGTAGTAGAATTTCCCCTCGTTCATCCTATTTTGTTTGCGTAGGCCTAAACTGCCGTTTTGTCCCGTTTTCATAGGAATTTGGTGATAAGGTTATCTCTGTCTACTTTGCTATGCACACGAGATGGTTGTGCGTTTCTTTAAAAAGTTATATTTAAAATTATATAAATATTTTTTAATTATTTTTGTAGGTTTACGCTTTTTCCCACCTAGCAGAGTGATCATAAAAATCTAGTGACAAGACTCTCCGTCCGCTTTCAGCCCAAGATCATATCAATCAAAAATCAGAAAACATATGAGATTGAATTATAGGTTACTTATAAATAACTAAAGAAAAAAAGCATTACTTATTATGTCCATAAATAATGCAAAAGATAGCTAATATTAATATATATTTATAACTCATGTACTTTTCATACAAGTGAACTAACAAGCACTTCCGGTATAGCTTCGCATATTGTTGCAAATCTATCCATGAATGAATGACATGCCTCTGGTAGTTGGTTTTCAATAGATATAATAACTGCGATTTGTCGCAAAATTATATAAATATATCAATTCTTCTATAACATGTAGAGCCAATTATATGTAGCCTGTAGGCTTATACTATACTAGTAATTTAGTATGACTTCATTTTTTTTAACTTCACGCAGTATCCCGCATATAGCAGGGTAGGCGGAGGGAACCCAAGAACCTAGTGTTAAGACACTCCATTCTCTTTCAAAAAATCCGTTCCCCACTGTCCGCCAGATTAGGCATTGCGTGTTGAGTGGCGGAACTCAACGCCGTGCTTTGCCTTGTTACCAAACCCAGAAAATGAAAATACTTCATTTCCTGGGGTGGCAATCGAACCCACAACCTGTCGCTTTACAGTCGCAACTTCGTGCCTCTGCGCCACGACAGGCGACTTTTTCTTATTATAAAACTATAATTCTGTCATATAAACTTATTATTTGTTTTGCAGCTTCATGCGTTTTTAACTGACTTAACAAGAAAGAGATTTGAATGTATTTTTTATGTATGTTACCGCGTAACTTTTTAATGGGTGAACCAATTTTGATTATTCTTTTTTTATATGATAGCTAGTGCGTCTGATATGGTCCCATTCAATAGTTAAGATCTGACGAGTTTTTGAGTTATTCGTAATAGTTTTACTTTTAAGAGCATGTTATATAAAGTTGATTTACTTTTTGCTTAAAGTTTAATTATAATATATTGATTTTGTTACGATTTTCAATGGCATTATTTACATTACAAACACAGTAGTTGTGGGTTTCAACACTGGGAAAATAGATTGATTGATAGCTTTTTATTTTCACGCTCTGATCAGACAAAACACGGCATTGGGTTCCGCGACTTATCATATAACGCCATAATGTAGTACAAATTTTTCATTGTCTAGCTAGCTACAGACTAGAATAAGAAAAACAATATACCTGTAATAGAAATATACATAATAAATGTAATTTTTGCCGATATAAATAATAAGTATATAACTACGCCTGTCGTGGCGCAGACGCACAAGCGTGCGACTGTAAACGCGACAAGTTGTGGGTTCGATTCCCACTCCAGGAAATGTTAGTCTTTTCATTTCCTGGGTTTGGTATCAAGGCAAAGTGCAGCGTTAAGTTCCGCCACTCAGCGCGCAATGCCTTCATTCGGCGGAAAGTGGGGAATAGAATTGTTGTAAGAAGAACGGAGTGTCTTAACGCTAGGTTCTCAGGTTCCCTCTGCCTACCCTGCTATATGCGGGATACAGCGTAAAAAAAGAAAGAAATAAAAAAAAAGTATATAACTAAGTGTCGTGACACTAGTTTTACTCTGACTACTACAATACGAAAAATAGCGTAAAAGTACAAAATACTTAAATATTAGATAAGAATATGAACTCAAAACCATCAAGAAGAGTAAATTAACTCCTTTAAGAAACTATTCACTGTGCCATGATAGTCATAAAAAACATAAGTCTGCAGATTTACTTACCTTACAAAGAAACTAGGGTGAAATGCAGCCGGATTATCCTGTGGTGAAAATGTGGGCCAAGTTCCTTGCAGTAACGCGAGACGAAGGCACACCAGTAACGCCAAAGATACCAATACTTTAGTCGTTCTCACTGATAAGCCTGTACATTTCTTCTCGATTTTCAGCGAACTTAGCGATCTAGAAATAAAAATAATATTAATTTCACAGATAATGCATTTGGCAATTTGATTTTTTTAACCGATTTCAAAAAAAAGAGGGATTATTAATTCTATTGTATATTTTTTAAGTGTATTACATTAGTTTTTATAATAAAAATATTCTGGTAGTAATTATATGTAAATGTATATATAATTCTTTTTTAACTTGGTAGGCAGAGGGAACCAGAGAATCTAGTGCTAAGGCACTCCATTCTCTTTCAACAATTCCGATCCCCACTTTCCGCCGAATTGTGGCATTGCGCGTTGAGTGGCGGAACTCAACGCCGCGCTTTGCCTTTTTACCAAACCCAAGAAATGAAAATACTAAATTTTACATTTCCTGGAGTGGGAATCGAACCCACAACCTGTCGTTACAGTCGCACGCTTGTGCCTCTGCGCCACGACAGGCGTTAAATATAAATAAGCATGTAAAAGGAATAACCGCAAATTCAAACACAGTTTTGCTTTTAGTTTTCCTACATAGGACAGAGAGCCTAGAATCAAGACACTCCGTTACACCACTTTCCGCCCAAACTCAATTGTTATTTTTTGTTTTTTTTTAACCGAACCGAACCGAACCGAACCCACAACCTGTCGCGTTTACAGTCGCACGCTTGTGCCTCTGCGCCACGACAGGCTCATATAATATAACTATATAAGTAATACGTACAATAAATATATATCATTTCATTTATTATCATTCCTGTTTTTAATATTTAAATGAACACACATATCTAGCTGACTAACATATAAGACTTTAAAAATATGCCATATATTTTTATTTTAAAGCACCTGTTATACTGCACTTCAAGAGATACATAGTTTTAAAAGGATTTATACGGACTCGAGGATTTTGCTCAAGTGAATATATATCAAATTTCATAATATTTATACAGCCGTGCCCCGCGAGTTGTGATATATGTGTAGTACTTTGAAAACTTCAACTCGGTAAGTGGCATTGTATGAACTACTTGCTTTTTTTGTATTTTCAGGCTTTACCACGTATAACAGGGTAATTGGAATCTCAAGCGGAACTTAACGCCGCGTCTTATCTTAATACAGCGGAGAAACGGAAATATTTTAATTATAATTATTGTCAATTAATTACAAGGCAAATCGCAGCGTTGAGTTCCGCCACTAAGTGCGCAATGCATCAATTCGGCGGAAAGTGGGGAACTGAGTGTCCTAATACTAGGTTCCCTCTACCTACCCATCTATATGCGGGATACAGCGTGAAGCTATAAAACAAAACACTAACAAAGTCGCGTGTTAGAGGTAGTGTCAAATTTAAACAACGCTAATTCATCCACGGCTAACCAATATTTTTAGTATGACGGTTAAAATTAATGTAACGTAAAGAGCTAACGACTAGGCAATAGTACAAAATGTGGTAAGCCAAAGCGGTCGGTTGCGATAAGTGGCGTGTATCATTAATTGTATTCAAATAATATATATTTTTGTTTTATGATTATTATTTAGTGGTAGCTGTTATGGTTCAGTGAGCCAGCGTCTGATTGAAAACGGAAGATGTTGGTTCGATTCCTCCGTTCTGGTACGACAAACAATGTTGAATTTCGCCACTCAACGCGCTATATCCGCATATAGCAGAGTGAACCTGAGAACCTAGTGTTAAGACACTCCGTTCCGTTCGTTCGTTAGTATTGACTAAACAAAAATAGATTGAAAATAAATCACCTTACGAACATAAAGATTTATTTACCTTTTGAAGACAAAACCTGGTAACAATTATTTTATTTCCCTTCTTATATTGATACCGTGTCTATTACAGTTGTTTTAATAATTGTATAGATTTTTTTTTATTTCACGCTATATCTCGTACATAGCAGGGTTGGCAGAAGGATCTAGAGAATCTAGTGTTAAAACACTCCGTTCTCTTAAAAATTCTGTTCCCCACTTTCCTCAACACCTTGTTTTGATACCAGAGCGAAGAAATGAAAATATTATATATTAAATATTATTATTTCCATAATACAAATCAAGTTACCATACCAAAGAAAGCTTCATACTCATATAAATCAAATATCGAAAATTTTAATTGTAACTCATTTATCATTAACATAGCGTTACTCCATTACAAGCTTGTGTCACGTTCAATAAATTATTGGATTTAATGAGACAATTTCATCTCAAGTGCTCTCTCGTAATTTAGTATTTCAGTATCAATGATGAGGAAAATTTTATTACGTTTAAATTTTAAAGCAATTACGCGACTCTAGATAGAGTATTGAGCTTGGAATTTTAATGCTGGCATAATTTTATGTTGAAATTATTAAATATCTTTTTTTAATTTTAAAATGGTTGTCAAGGTTTAAGTTTTTTCGTTATAGTTTTAGAAATAGTATTAAGCATTTAGAATTTACAAAACAAAATAAAATGCACTAAAAATGTCATTATTGTGAATAGCTCAAAAAGTGATCGTCAATCATTTAATAAAAATTTATAGGGCCGTATCAAAACAGCTATCATATAAAAAATTAATTATCAAAATTTGTCCGTCCAGTAAAAGGTTATGCGGTAACACAAATCAATCGAATTGAGAACCTTCTCCTTTTTTTTTGAAGTTGGCTAAACATAGTACATATATCGGAAGACTATGATTGTAGATTAAAGTATGAGTACTATTCAAGAAAGATTACATTGTCAATTTAAAATAAATTAGTTTTTTTCAAGTTAGTAATTATTGCTTTGTGGACTAATTTTGCTACACAAATTTCTTTTTAAAAAAATAGAAAAAATAGAAACGGAGACAGATAATAAAATTTGAATTTTGAAAATTAAAATTTTGTATGTAATTTAATTCTTTTTTTATTTTAAATTTATGTAAATTTTTAAAAACAACATATTTTTCTTTTTCATTATTTGTTCAACTTTGCGCTGTATTCCGTATATAGCAGAGTAGGCAGAGGGAATCTAAGAACCGACGTGTAGTGAAGACACTCCGTTCTCTTACAACAATTCCTCAATTTTAAAATGGGAATATAAACTTTACAAATTATAAACTTACATACCTTTTAACAAGAGGCCAACATCTATAAAAGTCAATGGCTAAATTCAGTAATAATATAGTGACTCCAGTCTCCTTTGCCAACATGCTCAGAGCGCCGAGGATGATACTCAACCACACGCACTTCTTATTGCTGGTAGGTCTGAAATAAATATAAAAATATTATTAAAATCATACAAAATTTTATATTAATATGTGAAGTAAGCTTCTTTTTTTCTTTTTTTTTAACTTCACGCTGTATCCCGCATGTAGCGGGGTAGGCAGATGGAACCAGATAACCTAGTGTTAAGACACTCCGTTCTCTTTCAACAAATCTGTTCCCCACTTTCCGCCAGATTAAGGCATTGCGTGCTGAGGGGCGGAACTCAACGCTGCGCTTTGCCTTGTTACCAAACCCAGGGAATGAAAAATTCCATTTCCTGGAGTAGGAATTGAGCCCACAACCTGTCGCGTTTACAGTCGCACGCTTGTGCCTCTGCGCCATGTCAGGTGTCGTGTGTCACTATTTACAAAAAATTGTGCAGACGATGGAGTATCTAATTGTTTGTTTGAAATTTTGGCATATCTTAAATTTATATCGAGAAGAATGCCAAAATAATATAATACACACATGAATGACTTATTAGATGACTTTTTAGATACATATTTTGTATAAAATGACATACACGTTACTAAGGCAACGCGTATTGTACGCTTCAAATGGGATACTATACTAATCATTATAATTATACCATTTGGAAAATGTTATATATTATTCGTTCCAGGCATTTCTGTCTGCGCAAATAAAGAGCGTTTATTTCCTAAAATGTAATGTTTTCTTATTAATTTCGTTTGCTATATTTATGTAAAGATTACGAATAACTCAAAAACTAGTCTTAACTAATTTTAAAAGGAATTCACATTAGCTGCACTAGCTCTAATATAAAAAATCAACAAAATTGGTTCACCCAGTAGTAGCTCGCACACATAAAAGAATCGAATTTAGAACCTCCTTCTTTAAGCATCCCTACATACATAGCTTCACGCGGTATTCCGCATATAGCAGGGTAGGCAGAGAGAACCTAGTGGTAAGACACTCCGTTCCCCAGTTTCCGCCAAAAAATGGATTAAAAAGCCACACACTAGTCACACACTAAATATACAAATCAAAATCGTTTCAACCGATAAAAAAATCAAACCAGTATTATATTCGTATTTATCGAACCACAATCTATGTACATACGATATGCTACAGTAATTACACAACGTTGTTCAATTACTCCGCCCAAAGACGTTTTGTAAATGACCGTCAAATTGTAGGTTGTTAGCGTTCAGGAAAGCTTCCATTATACTTTTTCGATATTAAATGCCCAGAGGCCTGTCGTGGCACAGAGGTACAAGGGTGCGAATGTAAACGCGACAGGTAGTGGGTTCGGTTCCCACTCCAGCTGATAAAAATCTTAAAAAATAGGATAGCAGGATTTTTTTTTCAGCTTCACGCTGTATCCGGCACATAGCAGAAGGAACTTGAGAAATAATATTATGAGAACGGCTTCTAAGATTCCCGTTTCCAATTTTCCGCCGAATTGAGGTAATGCTTGTGGAATGGCGAAACTCAGCGCCGCGCTTTGCCTTGTTACCAGAGCAAGGAAATGAAAATGTTAAATAAATATTGACTATTATAAATATTTAATATTTTCATTTACTAGAGTGGGAATCAAACCCAGAACCTTTCACGTTTACAGTCAAATGCTTTGCACCTCTGCGTCACGACAGGGTTAGGATTATATTTTAAGATTTTAACAAAAATGAAAAGCGACTGCACAGAAAGACGTTTTGTAAATGACCGCGAAATTGTAGGTTGTTAACATTGAGGAAAGCTCCTATTATAATTTCGATATTACAGCTGATTGAGTGAAAAATAATGTAGGACCAATTTTTAAAAGTAACAGAATGACATGGCTTTTAAACCATTTTTTTAAGAGGTTCTTGCTTTTTTTCTATTTAGAAAGAAAAGATTTTGTTAAATTTCTATTTATAACGCCTGTCGTGGCGCAGAGGCACAAGCGTGCGACTGTAAACGCTACAGGTCGTGGCTTGGATTCCCACTCCAGGAAATTGAATCTTTCATTTAAACTTATATATTTCCTGGAGTGGGAATCGAACCCACAAGCTATTGCGTTTATAGTCGCACGCGTGTACCTCTGTGTCAGATTATGGGTACGATTCCCACTCCAGAAAATGGAATTTTTCATTTCCTGGGTTTGGTAACAAGGCAAAGCGCGGCGTTAAGTTCCGCCACTCATCACGCAACGCCTCAATTCGGCGGAAAGTGGGGAACGGAGTGTCTTAACACTAGGTTCCCTCTGCCTATCCTGCTATATGCGGGATACATACAGTGTAAAACTATGTATGTATATATAAAGTATACAAATTTTACTATATTTATATTTTATTTAAATAAAAATTGTAAAAATATATTACATTTTATATGAAAACGGTTTGTACTGAGTATCTGTAGTTATTCCTTATATATAGCTGTATCCTTTGAGTTCGTTTGCGTGGACTAACAAAACCTAAAAAACATTTTTTTCTCATTTTTGTAAAATAATCTAGAAATCCTCTCTTAGGGCTGCCCTACTCTCTTGAGCATACATGCTAAATTTCATCTTTGTATGGGCAGTAGTTTGCTGTTATTCACTAATTAACACAAGCGTTTTATATATATAGAAAGAGATCTTTAAATTATTTACCTATGGTACACCAACAGAGATGATAAGAAGAATATACACGCAAGTACATCTGCTCGCCCCACAACGCCAGCTATCTGTGAACAACGAACAAATCAATTAAAGTAAATATATATGTATATACAAAATTTATGTAGATATTAAGCAGTATAAGTCAAGTGAAGTGCGGTGTTAAAATCCGCCGCTTAAAACACAATGCTTTGAAATTAATAATAAAAGACAAAGTGTAAATAGCATTATTATTCGGATCGGTGGATATTTGAATAATCGGTGGATAAGTGGAGATATAAAACAGTAATTTCATAATATTTCTATAATTTAAGAGAATGATGCAAACACTAAACTTTAATACATACATACATAGCTTCACGCTGTATCCCACATATAGCAGGGTAGGCAGAGGGAACTTAGCGTTAAGATACTCCGTTCCCCACTTTCGTTGAGTGGTGGAACTTAGCGCCGTGCTTTGCCTTGTTACCAAACCCGGTAAATCAAAATACTAAACTTTTACATTTTCCTCGAAAGAGAATCGAACCCATAACCTGGCGCGTTTACAGTCACTCGCTTGTGCCTCTGCGCTGAGTTCCGCCACTCTGCACGCAATGCCTCAATTCAACGGAAAATGGGGAATGGAGTGTATTAACACTAGATTCTCAAGTTCCCTCGCCTATCCTGCTATATGCGGGATACAGAGTGAAGTTAAAAAAAAACTATAGATTTTTACTAAACAATATATAAAACGAATAAACCATTAAATTTTCCAAATCTTTCAATCTAAATAAGCAGCTTAAAGCAATCCTGATTGGCACTAACCGATACATCATTATCGGTATTAGCAAATTGGATAGCGAGATAATTGAAAAGAAATCAGTGGTATACAATAGTAGATAAGGATTTTATTTTATCTATAGAAATGAGTAGAGTATGGTAGAGTATGGTATGTCGTGTTTTTGTAGCACTTTTAATTACTTCACCTTTATGTGTCTAGAGGCTATCGAAGTAAAGACCATTATGATATAGTGGGACGCATCTGACTGTTAAAGCGTTTGGTTATGAGTTCGATTCCCACTTGAGGAAATTATTATATTTTAATAACTGTCCTTTCTCCGCTCAGATAAGACAAGCAAAATGAAAATATTGTATGAATTCGATTTATTAATAATATTGTATGAATTGGATAAATTTTCTAGCAGAATGTTTGTACAATTTTTATTACAATAATTGATATATAGATCGTCCCAGGTATGTGTACGCAAAGCATATCCTATTTTTCAAAGAGAATCTAGAGTCGCCAATTTTTTTATTTTTTTCCCCCTTATTGTCAAATTTTGAACATTGAATTTTGAACGATAAAATGCAGAATCGTGTTTTAGCTTACAAAATTCCTCCAGTGGTAATCGAACCCTCAACCAATCACGTTTATAGTGAGACGCAGTTCCTCTGCGCCACGATGCCCTTAATAAGCGATAACATTTTTATTTTGTCTAAAGTCTTTATATTGTAATTCACTTAGAAGTAATAATAATTATATATTTTATTACTATATGAGATCTGTCGAGGCGTAGAGGCACAAGCGTTCCACTGTAAATGCGACATGTTAAGTGGTCGATTCCACTTCAGGAAATGAAAATATTAAATAATATTTATTATTTTCATTTCCTTGCTCTGCTAACAAGGCAAAACACGGCGTTGAGTTCCGCCACTCAGCTCGCAATGGCTCAATTCGGCGGAAAGTGGGGAACGGTAATGTTAAAAGAGAACGGAGTGTCTTAATACTACGTTTTTCTGGCTCCCCCTGCGTACTCTGCTACGTGCGGGTAGAGGGTGAAGCTAAGGAAAAAAGAAATGAAATTACTATATAAAAAATCTTACCGCCTCAGTATGTACAGGATGTACAGCGAAAAGCAAAGCAGCGAGCGCCGCGAACGGGCGTTGCAACCGCGCGATTGTAACACACGCGCGTGCAACGAGCGCGCAACACGCCGCGTGTAGAGAAACGTTGCATACATGCCACCACCATGGCTTGAGGCCTGCTAGGGCGTAGTTTAATCTGTAACAATAAAAATAAATTTATAAATATAAAATCTTAGAAAATCAAATCGTACCCTTAGAATTATAGTTATATTGACGCGACACGACACGACACGCGTTAAGTCGCAGAGGTACAAGCGGGCGACTGTAAATGCGACAGGTTGTGGGTTCGATTCCCACTCTAGGAAATGTAAAAGCTTAGTATTTTCATTTCCTGGGTTTAGTAACAAGGCACAGTGCGGCGTTAAGTTCCGTCACTCAGCACGCAATGCTTCAATTCGGCGGAAAGTGGGGAACGAAGTGTCTTAACACTAGGTTCTCTCTGCCTACTCTGCTATGTGCGGTATACAGCGTGAAGCTATGTATATATGTATGTATGTTTATACGACTAACATACAACACTTTTTCAAAATTAAAATCATTTTTTCTTAGCTTTACGTTTTTAGCACTCTTCTGCAGAAAAATCGAAAGAGTCAAAGAGAAGCTAGAGTAAAAAATGTACTTTAACACTTTTTAAATATTTTTATTCAGATATTATTAATAAAATACTCTTTTCTATGGTACACGAAATTGCTTAACCACTGCCATATTTTATACTAAAACAGAAATATATTTTAATTGCTCTCTGAAACCAATTCTGAAGTTCAGGCAGACAATTTACATACAGAAGTTAGTTAACAATAAATTTAAAGTGCACATCATAAAAAATAATATTCCGCTTTATTTATATAAAATTTACTATTTTAACAAAAGAAAACCCTCTTCAAATAAAAAGTAATATTATTACGAATAGCTCAAAAACTAAAACTCGTTAGAACTTAATGAAATTTAAATAGAACCACATTATAAAAAAAGAGTCATCAAAATTTGTTCATCCAATAAAAAATTATGCAATAACACACATAAAAAACATTTGGAACGTCTTCCTTTTTTTAAGTTGGTAAAAAATTCTTTTTTTTTTAACTTCACGCTTTTCCTCGCATGGCAGAGTATTCAGATCGACCATAGTGTTAAGACACTCCGTTTTTCGAATCATCTTTTCGTTTCTTAAATAGGTAGAAAGAGGACATAACATCGCTTCGTTGCAACATTAAAGACGGTCATACAAACATCATAGCTTCTCGCTATATCTCGCATATAGCAGGGTAGGCAGAGGGAACCTAGTGTTAAGACACTCCGTTTCCTATCTTTCGCGGAATTGAAGCTTTGCGTGCTGAGTGGCGGAACTCAACGCCGCGCTTTACAAACATACATACACATTTCTAATATTAGTATAGTAATAACGCGACTATTTAATATAGTACACTTGAAAAATATTGCGAAAACCATTGTAACATTCTTTCTCTTATTACGAATATCTTAGTCCAGAGAAATTTAATATTAAATATTTTGCGGCGAAATCGTTCTATGTGATATTAAAAAAGATATTTTTTGTTATAATAAATACTAACAGTCAAAAGATTCAATCTGACTTTATGGAAAATAATATGGAATTTTCAGATGATCGCATGAATACTACTCAGCTCATATTACATTTACCGTCTGTGTTAAAAGGCGTAACCCTTGAAAGCGTTTTGTGAGGCATTTAAATTTTACCCGACTTCCAGAAAAGAGTTCTCAATCCGTTTTCTCAATGTTTTTATTTAGTTTGAACTAATTTTGATTATCCTTTTTTTTATTGATAGCTAGTGTATCGGATGTGGTCTCATTTAAAGTTTGCTAATCACTGATCTGCAAAGGCCGGCGTTGAGATCTGCCACTTAACTCGCACATGGAAACTGAAGAACGAACAGTCTCGGTTTACTTTGACTATTAATAAAGCCTGAAGCAGTAATATTATTTTTACAAAAAACAGTAAGAAACAGAAAGCAGACTTAATTAAAATGGAGAAAAAAATTACATTATTACGGATATCTCAAAAACTACTCGTCAGATCTTTACTAAATTTAAATGGGACTACATAATAAACTCTAACAATCAAATCAAAATTGGTTCAGCTTATAAAAAATACAGTCAAATTGATAACCTTCATTTTTGAAATCGGTTAAAAACCTCAATCACTAAAGTACCAAAGATTACAGAGTGCGTTTCAACTATTGTTACCTTACTACTGCAAACTTGACTTTCGTTCCTCTGTAAGGCATAGTATTATTAAGAATGCAATTTTACAGATATCGACTACACTGATTACAATTTTTGGATGTTGTATGTTTCAATTTTGGTTCTTTCATTTCTTCTGAATTGTTAGAACACATGAAATAGCTTTTTTTTATAGCTTCACGCTGTATCCCGCATATAACACGGTAGGCAGAGGGAACCTGAGAACCTAGTGTTGAGACACCCCATTCCCAACTTTCTGCCGAATTGCGTGCTGAGAGGCGGAACTCAACGAATAAACGAACTTGGAATAGCTTTAAAACCATGAAAAAAACAAATTAGAATGCTAAATAAGAAAGCGTACGTAACGTAAGCGGAGAACGTTTTGATGCTGGATTCTCTTTGTCTACCTTACTGTATGAGAAAAGTTTATCTCAATATAATACTCAACAATTTAAAATAAGTAAATATGGTCACACCATTCAGAAAAATAATTAATACGATTATTAATATCGTATACTGTGCTTTTCTCCGAGCCAAGTTTCAAGACACTCCGTTCATTTTCCTTCTGTTATCAGGATATTCTATGTTAAGTGACGTAACTTAACGCCACGCTTCTTACAAGAGCATAGCATAAAAATAATTTAATTAACATCGTATCCGCTCGTGGGAATCGAACCCACAACTAGTCAGACGGTGATATTTTATTATAATTTAATAAAAAATTCAATTATGTATGTTAGGTCATTTTAGCGGTCTGCCTTTTGGCTGAGTCATGTTACAAATAGCCTAAGTTTTTATCTGGGTACTAGAGCTTCGTCACCGTGAAAGTGATATTCTACATGAAAATGTTGTGTAATTCAATTTATCGTTCATCCAACATATGTTGTATTTTTTTTAGCTTCACGCTTTATCTCGCATAGCAGAGTAGGCAGAGAAAGCTCAATAAAACTAAAAAAAAACACAGATAATATTTGAAAAGTAATAATAATGATAAATACTTATAGTAATTAATATTTTCAATTCCTCACTCTAGTAACAAGAAAGTGGGGAATGGAAATCTTAAGAAAACGGAGTGTCTTAACACTAGATTTCAGCTTTCCTCTGTCTACCCTGCTATGTGCGGGATACAGAGCGAAGCTATTTGAAAATATACTCAACATTTTTTCGTATTCATAATTTTATACTAAAATCCAATATTAACATACGAGTACAAGCAAAAAGATGTCTATTGTACGCAAATACACTAACAAAGCAAACCACAGTACAGACATAGTTGGGAACTATTCAAACAAGTTCTAATAAGAATTTTCAATGATTTTATTTCATAAAGAACCCAAAGCACTACAAGTTTTGCTAAGTTCAGCTTGTTTGTGAGAATTTGTCGCATTGTTGTAGTTTGTACAGGATAAAGGACTGCCATAATATTGTTCAAGAGAGTTGCCTGGTCTCTTAGTCGTGGATTTAAATCTACATGTAGTTATTATCATTATATTAATATGTGGAGGAAAAGTTTTGAATGCTACCTAAGGTAGGTTTACCTATTTCAAAGGTAGAGGTTCTCAATTCGACTGTTTTTTTATATAACTTTTTATTGGATATAAAAACAGCAATGTACACTTTGCATGTACATATTTGATATCAAACTAAAATTTTAAATTATATTACAAATGTTACATTGCGTCTTTGACACGGAGAGAATAACTCTAACAGCTTATTTTATACATATATATAGCTTCACGCTGTATCCCGCATATAGTAGGGTAGGCAGAGGGAACCTAGTGTTAAGACACTCCGTTCCCGCCACTCAACACGCAATGCCTAAATCCGGCGGAAAGTGGAGAACGGAAATGAGAACAGAGTGTCTTAACTCTAGGTTCTTGGGTTGCCTCTGCGTGAAGTCTGCGCCAACGTGAAGCTAAAAAGAAAAAAGAAACAACTGAGCATGAATCAAAAGAACTGAACATATAAAGTTAAATTTTATTCGTAAAATATTATATTTGGAAAGGCTTTCCAATTGCCAGAGTTAACTTTGTCTTAATGACAAAACTTTGTTGTAATATTCAACGTAATAATGAATATGAGTTTGTTAATTTCATAACTTAAATCGATTTTGGATTAATTTTTTAACCGATTTAAAAAAAAAGGTCGAATAATAAAAAATAAGGTTCGAATATTTTTGTGTGTCACCGCATTACATTTATCTGGGGATGTAAATTTTGATGATAGCTAATGCTTCTGATATGTTCCTCTTTAATTTTAGTTAAGGTCTGACGAAGAGTGTTAGAGTAAATATTTATATTGTTACATACCATTTTATGTGAATGCGGTTTACTATTTGATTTTAAGACTTGTATAAAAAAAAAAAACCAGGGAAATAAAATATTAAATATTTATAATAATTAATATTTAGAACTTTCATTTCCTCGCGCTGGTACCAAAGCAAAGCACGGCGTTGAGATCCGCTACTCAGCGCGCAATGCCTCATTCGGTTGAAAGTGGGGAAAGGCATATGAAAAGAACGGAGTGTCTTATCACTAGGTTCTCATGTGTCTCAGGTTTCCTCTGCCTACCCTGCTACGTGCGGGACACAGCGTAAATAATTTGTTTTATCATTGTACCATCAGTATTACTGTACTAAGCTGTAAATGCAGTATAAAAGCAGTAGTGTCACTACTTTCAACAGAGCTGAATACGAACAATTACCTCGGCCCTTAGCCTTAGAACTTGTAACACAATGCAAAAAGCTCTTACTTCCACTTTAAAGGATTTTCACGAGTATGGAATAATGGATTTGTTTTATGAAAGCTTTAGAGTTTAGGTTTTTTATGGGTTTTCTTGGTTATGGTGGCGCAGTGGGATAGGAACTGTGAATGCAATTGGCTATGGATTCGATTTCCACTCCAGGAAAATTTTTTTTTTCATTTCCTGGGTTTGGTATCAAAGCAAAGCGCAGCATTGAGTCTCCACTCAGCACACAATGCCTCAATTCGGCGGAAAGTGGGAAACGGAGTGTCTTAACACTAGATTCTCTCTGCCTACCCTGCCATATGAGGGATACAGCGTAAAGCTATGTATGTATTACGTCTATACACCATAACTCTTTACTGGGTGGACCAATTTTGATGATTCTTTTCTTACATGATAGCTATTTTTCTGGCATTATTTAAATTTGGATAACATTTGATGAATAGTTTTTGAGTTCTGCCTAGTCATTTTATTTTTTAGTGTTTTTAGTTAGATTTCCTTTTTTGTTAAAACCTTAACCATTATAATGTATTAATATTTCTTTATACATACATACATACAAATAAATAACTTGCTAATACAATCAGTATAATAGATTGTAATTCTATACATGAGACTCTTAGTACAGTGCCAATTAATTACAATATAGCAAGTACTACAATAACACATAAATCATCAAATACTAATTACTAAATTAACGCAAAATTATATTATAAAGTATCCAAGTATTGTAACCATCGTGGCGCAGTGGATATAACTAAAGTGATTGTAGATTCGATTCCTGTTCAAAGAAATTTAATCTCCTTACTTTGGGGAGTGATATTTAAATTATTATAGGAAAAGCAATGTAATTTTCGCTACTACAGCACATAATGCAGCAGAAGCCGGAGAACGGAGTGTCTTGACATTAGGTTTCTTCTGTTTACACTGTGCTAATAGGCAAAAAAAATGAAAAGATGTATTTATATTTACCCCGTATTTGTATCCCCGTTGGCGCGTTAACAGCGCGTTGTCTTTAGTAGTGTATGTATAAGTCACTTTATATAAACATGGATGTCAATCCATGGTAGTGTGTATAACAACTATTTTAATAACTTAATATGCATTATTTAAAAAAAATATTAACATTCTGCACTCCTTCTCTATATAAACTATAAGTGTGCCAAGTTTCATGCCCCCTCCGTTCGCGTAATTTTCGTAAATCCAAAAGAGATCCAAAGTTTTTGCTTCACGTATTTATATATAGATATTATTTCGGTCCAGTTGACATGTAATTGTACACTCAAGTAAACAGTAAGCTATAAATTCCGTTTGTTATAATATTTTCAAAATCTAAATGAATCTATAGTCGAAAATTAGAAAATTAAAATATGTACCCTGATATTTAAGACATAAATAACTTTAAAACTTCCCAAAAATTGTTTATACTGTCCGTTTTTTATTTTTTTAATTAAAATAAACGTAAAAAAAAGATCATAATATGTTAATAGAACGGAGTGTCTTAACACTAGATTCTCACGTTCCCTCTGCCTACCCTGCTATGTGCGGAATACAGTGTGAAGCTAAAAAAATCAACATTCAAAATATCGATTACAAATTACACATTATTTCCTTACATAGAACCTAACAAAGAAACTTTTTAACTTTGTTTTCAATTCTATAGAAAGTCAATAGTACATTCCTCTCCTACTATAAAACGAACGTGAATGTAATTTTGTTTGTTACGCTTTCACGCCAAAACTACTCAACCGATTATCTACCGATTTATTGGTGGTAGGAGGTTCGTCCTCCGTCTGACTCGCGACCACTATCATGTCAAAGACGAACCGCCAAATATCTTATGATGTGTTCCGGTTCGATGGCATGTAAGCCAGGTTTTCCCATTCCCACCCATCCTTTCCCCAAAATGTGGTGGTTCCGAGAACGGAATACTACATTGTCCTCCTCTTCCATCTGTATCCTCTAGGTTGGCAACGCATCTACAACATCTCTGGTGTTGTAGATGTTCATGGGCGAAGGTATCCACTTACCATCAGGTGGTCCTTCTGCTCGTTTGCCATCCGTTATCCATAAAAAAAAAAAAAAAAACCGATAAATACTTAACCGACAAGACTTTGTACATATAGATATATTATAAAAAACATAAGACACTTTTTATCAAAAAAATAATATTAAATCAAAATTAACACACATGATTGTTTGTCAAAAAATTTAAAACTTAGCTCCTTCAAAGCCTTCAAAGCTGCTGGTTACAGCGAGCTTTGACATAAAACTAAAAAAAATGTTATAGATGTTTAACCATTCTCCATAATTCATTCCATTCGCCATATTCCAATAAAATAAAAAACAGAAAAAAAGGAAATCTACAATATTGATTATAAATAGCAGCACATATTTTCATTCCACAGAACATAATAAAGGAATTAACTTTTTAAATTTGTTTTCAATTGTATAGAAAGTCAAAAGTACACTATGAATTAAAATTTGTGTTCACAAGTGTGCGACTGTAATCGCGATAGGTGGTGGGTTCGATTTCCACTTCAGGCAACGAAAATATTAAATATTTGTAATAATTAATATTTAGCATTTTTATTTCCTTGCTCTGGTAAGAAGAGAAAGCGCAGCGTTAGGTTCCGCCGCTAAGCACGCAATGCCTTAATTCGGCGGAAAGTGTGTAACTGAAATCTTAGGAGAACGGAGTGTCTTAACACTAGGTTCACAGGTTCCCTCTGCCTACTCTGTTATGTAAAAACTATAAAAAAAAATTATAATCGATTTTCACCATATCGATTGTAGAAAACGAAACCAAATTGTTATCCAATATAGAATAAGAATCTAGAGTTTAATTTGTGATATGTATATTTTTTGTTAAAAATAAACTATATTAAATACCTCCACATAATTTCCTTCCACAGAACCTAACAAAGGAATTAACCTTTTAACTTTGTTTTCAATTGTATAGAAAGTCAATAGTACATTGCCACATTATGATGGATTATCGTCACGACATTCAAAGCTCCTGTATGATAATTATAATGATAGGCAATTTGAATATCATTTAAGCATTTGTGACATGAAACGTCATAAAGTGACATGCAAGTTTGTTTTTTTTTAGTTTAACAAATAATTGTTTAAAAACTAAGAAATTCGTTTTTTTGTTATATTTTGACTGTTTTTTTTTCATATTATCATACAAGAATTTAAATTAATTTGACGTTTCAAGTCGGTCAAAACATATTCCAAGTTTCCATACATAGATATATATATCATAATAAAAATGTGATAAAAACATAGAGGCTCAAGCCCATTGTGGGTTTGATTACCGATTCGATTCAAGGAAATATCATATTAAAATTAATTTCTGTCTATATTCTCTGCTCCGAGAAAACAAAGTGTTGAGTTCGGCCACTCAATAAAGAAAACAAAAAAACTTTCTTCGTGGATAAATTTAACTATAACCAGTCCCCACATTAAGTCGACGACTAATATTTTATACTGTCAAACTTCCCACTGTACCACAATGGCTTCTCTGGACGCCGAGAAGCCGAGAAGAGGATAAGATTTTCTTATAATTGATAGATAGATGCATGTGAAGCTTATGTAATTAAATTGAATGAAGATGAAGAAGAATAAAACAGACTTGCACTACTAAAATAAAATTGTTACGAATTACTCATAAACCACTCGTCAGTTACTAACCAAAGCTCTAGCCTGATGGCTAGAGCTTTTAGTGTGGTACCTTTTAAATAAAAAATAATCATTAAAATTGGTTCACACATTAAAAAGTTATTGGTTAACATACATAAAAAGTTGTCAAATTGAAAACTGTTTTTTTGAAGTTGGTAAAAATTGACAATTCATAGAAACAGTGATAACTCCATAAAGTCACGCAAAGCAAATAGGAAAACGACATACCTACGTCAATTTTTATATCCGATTGAAAAAAAACGCAATGTCATTAGTTAAACGCGATGTTTTATTGCTTCCCCGCATTTGCATGAACTGATTAAGAATACTACTTTTTATGATTTATATGATTCACTTTGCTTACTATAGTTACATACATACATAGCTTCACACTGTATCCCGCTTATAGCAGGGTAGGCAGAGGGAACCTAGTGTTAAGACACTCCGTAACACACTTTCCGCCGCATTGAGACTTTGCGTGCTGAGTGACGGAACTCAACGCCGCGCTTTATCTTGTTACCAAACCCAGGAAATGAAAAATTCCATTTTCTGGAGTGGGAATCGAACCCACATCCTGTCGTACTTACAGTTGCACGCTTGTACCTCGACACGATAGGCGTTAAAAAAATAAAAATAATATCATATATATTACGTTTCGTACTTTTCAAAAGGATGAATTTGAAACACAAAACAATAAATTTCAATTTCAAAACCTATGTAAAGCATAAAGTCACGCTTAGTACAGTAGCATTCCACGAACATGTATGTTTCTATGGACTTTGATGCCGCTCTGTAAGCGAACTATTTTCATTTCACACCTGAGCTTTATTGCTACCTTTGTGGATTAGCATTGTTACTAATACTGCCTTACCTATTATCTGAAATTATTTTATTAAAGAATAACTTAATAGAAATCATTTGCTTTCGTGGTTTTTGATTTTCCCGATTTTTATTTTTTTTTAAAAAATAATTGTTTTAACTGGATAATTCACGTATATTTTAGCATTCGCAAATACAGGTAGACATACAGTATAGTACAGTCCTTGCGACCACAGGCATGTATGTTTTTTTTTTGCAGCTCACGTTTTGTACCAGAATGTAGGGAGAGAGAACTTAGCAACAAGACACTTCGTTCTTCGTTCAGTTTGAATTCGATTTCGCTTTCTTAATTTTCTTATTGGCTAAACTTAATACTGTTTTATGTTATAAGAGGGGTTTGAATCTACAACCATCGCATTTACATTCATTTGCTGTCACTGCCACACATCCTTCCACATTCCTATAAAAGTGTTATCAAAAAAATCAGCTTTATCCCGCCCAGCAGCATTTTTTTTTATTATTGATAGGCTAACGTTTGACCGCATCAAGGTCTGACGGTAAGCATTGCTTACCGTCAGACGCAGAAGAATGCGGACTACGATGATGCACGTTTGCCTAGAAATGATTGGAAGACCCCCAAATAGTATGACTTAGGAAAAACAGTACGAAAAGAAGTAGTGCGAATAAAGAATGTAGACTCAAACCGCTTTGTCCGTACATAAGGAATATCTACCATGTACGGATGGCGTGAAGCTGTGTCAAGTGTCGAGACAGTCAGTTTGCACTTTCCGCCCAAATTCGAAACATTACATGTTAAGATGCGTAACTAAACGCCGCACCTTCTCTTACTATATCGGAGAAACAACGAAACGAAACCCATTATTTTAGCATAGCAATAAAAGCACTATACAGGAACGATACCAAAGATAGCCTATTTCGCTCCAATTGCCCTAATTTCCAGCCCGTACACTGTCTTGTAACACGCCTAAACGAAATCCTCTACCGATACTAACGTATCCGGTTGATTGCTTCTTAATAGCACTTTACAATGTGCTATGGCTTTTACACCATTTTTATCTTTTTTTATTTTTTTTTTGTGATAGAATGTGTTAACTAAGTTATGTTATTTATTTTTACTAGAATTGTAGTTTTTTTGGCAAAATTGCTGATCCCGACAGGTTCTCAGGTGTAATTGCTTTTCCGGGCATATATGGGAAATAACTGTCAGGTCTCCTTAGAAAACGGCCCAGCACATACTAGAGACATATCAAGCCTGGATGCGGTGGGTCGTGAGACACGGTTCACCTTTCTGGGATTCAGTCGTGGCAGTTCAGGCCAGTCGTGGCGCAGACGGCGTGCAGCATATACAAGCGTGCATAATAATATTGTAAACGCGACAGGTTATGGGTTGGATTCCCACTTCAGGATATGAAATTATTTGAAATAACTAATTTTCATTTCCTAGCTCTGGTAACAAGGCAATGCACGGTGTTGAATTCCGCCCCGCAAAGCCTCAAATAGGAAAATTTATAGAACGGAGTAATTTAACACTAGGTTCTCAGGTACATTCTGGCTACCCTGCTATGTGCGGTATACAGCGTGTAGATAAAAAACACTCATTGTACTTACACGGAATCCCTATCTTCCTTCCCATTTTCGAAGGATAGGATAAGAAATAAAAATCTCCATCCTCATGCCACTTGAATTCAATTTCAGTAGCAATTTAACATACATACTAGCTATCTATGTAACGATCTGCTTGGTCGACACTACGTGGCGTCCTCTTGATTGGTTTTTAATAGCCTCCGCTTAGATACCGCTGACGCTGAGCACGACCCCGGACCGATGTACAAGTACATACAGTTTTTATACAATTTGGTACTTTATACCTTTTGGTTAGGGATAAGTTAATCTATTTGTAAGCTATGTGATTTTGCATTGTAACATGAGATTAAGAAATTTATGAGTTTATGGTTTTATTAACTGATTTCCAAAAAAGAGGAGGTACTCAATTTGATTTTATGTATGGTACCGCAAAACTTTTTACTGGGTAACCAATTATGATAAATCTTTATCTAGTTGACAGCTAGTGCTTCGGATATGGTGCTAATTGAATTAAGTTCAGACCTGATGAGTAGTTTCTGAGTTATTCGTAATAATGTTACTTTTTAGTGTATGTTATTTGAAGTTGTTTTTTGTTACTATCTTAATTATGTAAAAACTCCTTTTAAGTCTAGTTAAAACATTTCTGAATTTACGTGATAGTTTTAGGTTCAAATTCCCTCGAGGTAATAAAGTAACAGTCGGAGGAGTGATTATTCTCATATTAAATTATCTTCTATATATTTCCCCGCTCTGGTCTAAGCGCAGGGTTAAGGTCAGTCACTCAATCTCCTTTTTGGAGGTCAGTCAGAAGTAACCTAGTGTTAAGACACTCCGTTCTTATAAGTTCCCCACTTTCCTTCGAATTGAGGCATTGCATGCCGAGTCGCGGAACTCAACGCCGCGCTTTACCTTATTACCCGAGCAAACAATTTTACATTAAAGTAAAATAATATTTTCATTTCCTGTCGTGGGAATCGAACCCACGACCCGTCGCGTTTACAGTCTCAACTGGCATATAATTTCGATTAAAAAAATGCAATTTCAGCATAATAACCAAACTATAAAGCCGCGTCTACCGCTAGTGTCAGTGGTAATAGTAATGTGGAAACACGCGATCGCAATTACAGGCACTTTTGAAACCAAACGCTGTATTCATTAAGGGAAGCGTGGTTTCAGTAATTTATGGAAACCTTCAGCTTAGCGTCCGTATTGTCTGATTGGTTATGATTATTATTTTTAAAATAATCACTAATTTATTGACGCCTGTCGTGGCGCAGAGGCACATGCGTGCGACTGTAATCGCGACAGGTTGTGGGTTCGATTCCCACTTCAGGAAATGGAATTTTTCATTTCCTGGGTTTGGTCGTCGTTCCCCACTCTCCACTGAATTTAAGCCATTGCGTGCTGAGTGGCGGAACTAACACCGCGCTTTGCATTGTTACCACACCCAGGAAATGAAAATTTCTATTTCGTGAAGTGGGAATCGAACCTACAACCTGTCGCGTTTACAGTCGCTTGTGCCTCTGCGCCACGATGGCCTCAACCTTAATATATGTATATAAACTTATATTTCCAAAAATATCAAGAGTCTTTTTGAAGCGTGCAAACGAAGTAATATAATTATTTTAAAATCTGAAATGTAAAGTAAATGAATCCATTTACAAAATAATTAGGTTTTTTACAAAACAGGAAAACTGATTTAAATTAAAATGTATTAAAAAGTAACCTTATTACGAATAACTCAAAAACTACAAGTCAAATCTTAACGAAATTTAAATAAGATCTCATCATAAGTACTAGCTATCATATATAAAAAAAGAATTATCAAAATTGTTTCACCCAGTAAAAAGTTATGCGGTAAGAAATATAAAAAAAACCGTTGTTTTTTTTTAACTTCACGCTGTATCCCGCATATTGCAGGGTACGCAGAGGGAACGTGAGAACCTAGTGTTAAGACACTCCGTTCTCTTACAACAAATCCGTTCCCCACTTTCCGCCAGATTGAGGCATTGCGTGTTGAGTGGCGAAACTCAACGCCGCGCTTTGCCTTGTTACCAAACCCAGAAAATGAAAATACTTCATTTCCTGGAGTGGGAATCGAACCCACAACCTGTCGCTTTACAGCCGCATACTTGTGCCTCTGCGCCACGACAGGCGTAGAATTTCTTCTTTTTTCATATAGGTTAAAAAAACAGTTTTGTAAAAGCTAAATGAGGTGCTTTCAAAAGTCAAACGAAATGCATGATTTATGGTAACTATTTAGAAGTAACTCGTGCGTGCAACAAAACAAGTAATCTAAGTAAAACTGTTCAGCGTATACGTATGGAGCTTTTAAAAAACTTTATTTGAGAACTTTGAACTATAGAAAGCCCATAATGGTGCAATGGGACTAGGCCCATTAAAACGCTAATAATTGTGGGTTCGATTCCCACTTGGGGGATGTTTATATTTAAATTATTTTTATTAAGCCACGATGGCTAGTAACTATTAATTTTACTTATACCAATACCAATAAAAATATAATACTTCATATTAATATCATGTTAAACACTACAATTGTAAAATCTCACGGAACCAGTATTTTTTTTTTTATGGATAACGAATGGCAAACGATCAGAAGGACCACCTGATGATAAGTAGTTACCTTCGCCCATGAACATCTACAACACCAGAGATGTTGTAGATGCGTTGCCAACCTAGAGGATACAGATGGAAGAGGAGGACAATGTAGTAGTCCGCTATCGGAACCACCACATTTTGGGGAAAGGATGGGTGGGAAAGGGGAAAACATTTAAATTATAAAAAGTAATATTTATACAACGTAAGCCGCATACGACTGTATGAACTACGATAAAAAATACTAGAAAAATATAATTTTGTTAGTAATTCTGATTTATTTATTATCGAGTTTCAAAAAAGCATGGAATTCTCAATTCCACTGTATTTTTCTGTATTTGATGTGTTTTATCGTTTAACTTTTCCTAAGTGAACCAATTTTGATGATAATTTTTTTATATGATAGCTTATGCTTATGATGTGATCCTATTTAATTTTAGTTATGATCTCACGAGTGGTTTTCGAGTTATCTGTAATAATTATTACATCCTTTTTGTGCATTTTCTTTGAAGTCCATTTTTTTGATAAACGTTAACATTTTTTTACTTCATAGTCCTAGATAACTGTATAGCAATTTGCACATACAATAAAAACTTGACTCTTCAGCCCGTTGCTGTACTGGAAAGTTCGACAAAAACCTTTTAACAGCCAATAGTCCGCGAAATTTAAAGGTGAAAAAAAAATTAAAAAAATAAAATCCCGTCGGTCAGTGCCGAGCATCGCCAATTTTACCCATAGTCGGTTGTCATCGCTGATTGGTTTTTCAATTAAATTTTCGACTTTCGACGAAAAATTGTAACACTAGACGAAGATAATGGAAATTTGAGGTGAAAAAAATGACTTTCTTGTATTATTTTATTGCATTTTTTAAAAAAATACGTACATTTTTAACTGATTTCAAAAACGAAGGAACATCCTCCTTCAAATATGATAAATATTATAATTCTTAGAAAAAAATAAATAAATGAATTATCAAAAATTCCAGTTTTTAATGCTATAGCTAACTAAATATATAAGCTATCAGCTTGAAGAAAATAGTGGAAAATATTGGGAAAAAACCAGCTTTCTTATATTGTTTTATTGTATTTTTCAAAAAAAATCACGTAATAATTTGCTTTTGGTAGGTTGATGAGGATTACAAAGATAGAAACATAAATGCTGTATTGTTCAATATCGGTTTTTACCATAAGCTATTAGCTATTTTCTGTAAATGCGAATGGTTGCGGGTTCAATTTCCACTCCGGGGAATAATTACATCTAAATCACTTTCATTTCCCCACTCTAGAAAGACGTGGCGTAAACATTCGCTACTCAACCCGCAATGTCTCGAATTCAGACAGAAAGAGAAGAGCAGAGTGTCTTGACACTAGGTTCTCTCTATCTACCTTGCTATACGAAATAACACGTGAAGCCATAAGAATATTTAGTGTGAAATTCCAATTTATTAACAGTACTAGCTGTAAACTATGTAAAAAATTCGATAACGACTACGTATGACAAAGGAACGCCGAAATAATGAATACCGTTGCCTTTACAAATACAAGGCGTTATGCGAAAAGCATTTTTGAAATATCCTTTAAAATCAACTTGGTTATACCATTCCATACAATTGTATTTTTAAATATATTATTAAGGCTATCATAGCGTAGTGGTAGAGAATCTGAGTGTAAGCATGAATGGTTGTGGATTCGATCCCCACTTGTAGGAATTATTATATTTAATTATTTTAAGAGGCCATCGTGGCGCAGTGGCACAGCGTCCGTCTTTAAACGTGTTGGTTTTGGGTTCGACAAACACTCGGGGAATGAGAATATATTTATATTATTAATTTCAACTTCAACACGCAATGCCTCAATTTGGCGGAAAGTGGGGAACGGATTTGTTGAAAGAGAACGGAGTGTCTTAGCACTAAGTTCTCAGGTTCCCTCTGCCTACCCTGCTATATGCGGGATACAACGTGAAGTTAAATATAAATAACAAAAAAAAATTAACGCTATGGTAAGGCAAAGCGCAGCGTTGAGCTGAATTCGGGTGGAAAGCGGCGACCGGTATGTCTTGAAGACTTAAGACATACCGATACTACAATCCCGCTAAGCGGGATAAAGCGCAAATCTGTTATTTTAATTATTTGAAATATAATCCTTAATGATCATATCACTATATTTAAAATAACAATACTTATCAAATTTATTTTTGCGTCGCGCTGTATCACGCACATAGCAGGGTGCTAGAGAGAGCGAACCAAAGAACCTAGTGTTGAGACACTCCGTTCCCTTACCATTACCTTACCGTTCCCTTACCTTTTCCATTTACCACTTGTTACGTGCTAAGTGGCGAAACTCAACGCCGCGCTTTACCTTTTAACCAAGGAGATAAAAATATTAACTATTATAAGCATTTAATATTTTCATTTTCTGGAGTGGAAATCGAACCTACAACCTGTCTCACAGTCGCAAGCTTGTGCCTTTACGCCACGACAGGCCATCAAATAATTTATTATTTGAAATATAATTAATTATATCAAAATATAATTTTAACTCAATAATTCAAGCCTTTTGCAATAGTCCGCAGTAATGGATACTCAGTGTAGTACAAAACCATTTGCAATATAAACTAAAACTGAATTTTACAATATTTATTTTGCAGAAATACTGCTGAAGCGTTTAAAATGGTTGATGTTGAAAATAAACACGCAATGTGCCTATGAATAAATATTTGTACACAATTAACAATTGCTCTTTCGATAAACTCTACTAGTTATTTTAAATATACCTACCTGTTTCCAAAAATAATATGGTATGGTATGGTTAATAAATACATTTTGTTACTTTCTTCATTTTACATATAAAGCATAGAAATGAAAGTCCTAAGTCCATCTCTATTTGCATTAAAAACGTAGCATGTAACTAAACTGCGGAACCTAGCTCCGCATTCTCTCTAACTAGACTGAGGAACATGAAATCTTTTATAACAGATTTCAACTCGTAACCACTGCGTTTAATATGAATTAAAATTAGGCATCCTTACAATAAATATGATTTTAACTGCAAAACATTATACACCCATACAAAAAAGACAAAATCATCACAAAATATATATACTAAGGTAATACAAGCTCATTATCATCTATCAGGCTACTGACTACGTACTTTGTAGACAGCTCTGATTAATGGTGGTACCGCAAATAATGACAGTACTGACATCTAAACACACCTTCAGGACTTTTCAATGGGTCATTATGTGCTCGAATTTTTAATGGTTTTCAAAATATTTTGTTTATTTTTCAGGTGTACGAATAAAATAGATTGTAAGGAATAAATTATTATATTTAACGCCTGACGTGGCGTAGAGGTACATGCGTACGACTGTAATTACAACTGGTTGTGGGTTCGATCCCCACTCCAGGAAATGTAAAATTTTGTATTTTCATTTCTTGGGTTTGGTAACAAGGCAAAGCGCGGCGTTGAGTTCCGCCACTCAACACGCAATGCCTCAAGTCGGCGGAAAGTGAGGAACGAAATTGTTGAAAGGGAATGGAGTATCTTTGCACTAGGTTCTCTGATTCCCTCTGCCTACCCTGCTATATGCGGGATACAGCGTGAAGTTAAAAAAAAAAGAGCCATTGTATGGGACATAATAAACGTTGCCACGATGACCTCCATTACTTAGTGATTCTTTGAAAATACTATTTATTTATTTTTGAGGCTTTAAAGTATTAATCACACACTTAGGAAACAAAACAACATATTTAGAAAACGTATAAAAAATTGAGTTTGGAAAAGTAGCTGGATATAAACCGCATGGCTTAGCGGTCAGAGCGCTAGGACGGTTTTCAATAAGCGCGGATTCGAGTCCCGCTGCAAATATTTATACGTTCTATATATAATTATTTTTTTAGTTTACCTATGCTCATATACAATAAGTCATATCTCAATCATACCAGAATAAGATAACGACAATCCTCGTGACGCAGTGGGACGTTTCATTATATACGTAACTGGCTATGGGTTTTCACCTTGGAGAATAATTACATTAAAACTATTTCATTTCTCCGTTTTGATAAGACAAAGCGCGGCGTTGAGTTCCGCCACTTACACAAAGCGGCGAACAAAGTATCTTAACACTAGATTCACTAACTACCCTCCTATACGTGATAAAGCGTGAAACTGCAAAAAAAAACACTAATACCCTCTAAAAAGCAGATTCACACCAAATAACTCCATAACAGCAAGGTGTTGAAATTCCCACGCAACATTAAACAAAACAGGGTAAAATGAAAATGTAAATACAGTATTTACCTTCGAAACAATTTTTCAAAGCGAAGTAAACGGCCACCGCGAACGCGACCAGCGGAGCGGCAACATACGAAACTGTGATGCCACTTGACAAATGATGTGCAGACCGACGTCTGACACCCGGTTTGGTTACTTCATGCATAATTCCTAGCTTATGTTTGGTGTTTTTCTAAATTTATTATTTAGTTAGTTAGTGTTAGTGCTTTATTTCTCCGCTCTCTATTTTTTTTAATAAAAGAATAAAAGTGGAGGGATTTGACATGATATGACAGTATTTTTCCCAGTGAGGGGACGGGGTTAGAATACAATTCCCTTCTGCCGCTGCGTAGCGTACCGTAAGAGTCGGGTATCCCAGTAGTTTGGTGGTAGGAGGTTCGTACTCCTTCTGGCTCGCGACCACTATCATGTCAAAGACGAACCGCCAAATATCTTATGATGTGTTCCGGTTCGATGGCATGTAATGTTTTCCCCTTTCCCACCCGTCCTTTCCCCAAAATGTGGTGGTTTCGATAGCGGACTACTACATTGTCTTCCCCTTCTGTCTGTATCCTCTAGGTTGGCAACGCATCTACAACATCTCTGGTGTTGTAGATGTTCATGGGCGAAGGTAACCACTTACCATCAGGTGGTCCTTCTGCTCGTTTGCCATCCGTTATCCATAAAAAAAATAACAAGTCTTTTTATTGGTAATCGAACTTTCAACCATTATGTACTGTTAAGTATTTCCCAATCAACAAATTCGTTGTTCTATATACGAATGAAATAATAAACGAATGTAGGGATAAAATAAAATTATATTATAAATATTAATATAATTTTAAGTTTATAAACAAAAAAAAAACAAATAAAAAAATAACAAATGAGAAAAAAAAAATTGTCAGTCGGTGAGGATCTAGACCATACCATAGACCATAGTCTTAAGACAAGGTAGTCTATTTAAGTATGCACACGAAAAAAAAAATAAAAAAAAGAAACAAAAGGCACGGGCAAGTGCGAGCCCGTGGATGTAATCTAACTCAAAAAAAAAATATATATTAATGGCTTAATTTGGCCATTTTTAAA